>OZ022577.1:39579720-39866934 GCA_963669155.1 Arbacia lixula | reverse complement strand
GGATTTTCCGAGTAGCAACAAATAATAGATTCAGAGTGCGTTCCATCCATTGAAACTGAAGCACGAAAATAATACAGGTCGCGATCACGTACGTTATCAGTAAAGTTAAAAAAAAAAAAGACATGGTCCAAAGTAGTAACTTTGGACCATGTCTTTTTTTTTTTTTTAACTTTACTGATAACGTACGTGATCGCGACCTGTATTATTTTCGTGCTTCAGTTTCAATGGATGGAACGCACTCTGAATCTATTATTTGTTGCTACTCGGAAAGAGGCAAGCCACAAGAGCAGCAAATCCATCTATAAGAGACATATGATTTGCTGTGTTTCAAACACTTAACCCATTTCCATGTATTAATATGGTTTATGGTACCAAATATATTGCATTCTTCACACCGTACGGCCTGTTGCCTCCACTTAACTGTTCTCTTACAAATACCGCTTGATGTGCCATTTTCGTTATGTTTGCAAACATTATCGTTCAAACAATGAAAATCTTGAATTAAGCTTGTCCGAGGATTTTCCGAGTAGCAACAAATTATAGATTAAGAGTGTGTTCCATCCTTTAAAACTGAAGCACGAAAATAAGACAGGTGAATTTAATAACACGTCATCAGGCAGTCAGGGGGAAATACATTACGAATATGGATTATAAATATCCCAGAAATGCAATATAAATGCAATATAAAATTATGCCAAATGGTTGACACGCGGTACGTCATTCTTAATTTTATGCACAAACAGCAAATATCTACTGTGCACACACAAAAGTCTTTAGAGTTACAAAGTTACAAAGAAAGAAAGTTCATTACAAAGCACAAGTCACCGCCCCCCCCCCCCCCCCCCTTGGCCTCGCAAAATAACCTATTCAAGCAATAGGCTACATAAAACGATTAGAACAATAGAAAACGAACAAACAATTACTTAGAATAATGAATTTTAAACTAAAGATGCGTGTTCAGTGCTTCAGAGAAGTAGAAAGATGCAGATCCAACAGTATACCACATGGAGACGATTAAACGTGGTGACAGAAAGATGTGACAGCACCCAAAAATACATAGGAGAGGGTTGGTGCGGATGTGGTGACAGGGAGGGAGATGTGACCCAACACTATCGAGAGGATTACAAGATGTGGTGACAGCTACAACATGAAAGAGAACTCAACATAACGAAGATGTAATGCCGGTGCGTTGCAAGACGGAGTAAAATAGAAAGTTTTGAGACATTTGATATTTGGTGCGTCAAAATCGTCAAAAAAAAAAAGTAACAAAAGTTGAAACATGCAGGACGTATTATTTATTGTCATTCATTTTTTGTTTCGTTTCTTATATGACTGCATCGAGTCCCGATCGAGATCTCATTTTGAAAATCAAAACGTCATAAGGTATAGACGGTTCCCACAAGCAGCCATATTGGAGGATAAACAATATAAATCTGTGCATCAAACTATGAAAAATCATTGTTGTAATGGTTATATGCTATTGTTTTATCCTCCATCATGACATCAGCAGGGAACCCCGCAAGGGACCTCTTTTGAAATAACAGCTTACCTGAGATGAAGGGGTGAAGGGGGGGGGGGTCTCTCCTAAGACACCTAGCATGCAGTATAAGTATAAGGACTTAGCAGTTTGATGAATAATGAATATCCTGTTTTAATTACACGAACATTGCTAGTGGACAGAATTGAAAGTTGGGAGTTTAGCAGAAAGGATTTCAGTGCCGATTATTTTATGGTCAAGCGTCAAGATCGGCCTGTATCGCAAACCCGCCCGTGCGCGGCCGCTCAGCAAGCTCGCCATACAAATGTACATAATTGCAGTGCTGCAGTGCTAGCTGTCGTAGCCGCGTCGACTATACTAGTACTAGCTCCGATATCGGCGCCTCGCTCATTGCAGTTTAGCTTGAGTTATGAATTTAGCTAGAAAGAAACTGAACAATATTGATGCCCGATATTTCCATGTTCTGAAGGTTAGATTGGCAAAACAAACTATTCGGAGAGATTGTCTTCACAACCCTTCATCTGCATCTCCGTTGATAACCCGTCCACTCCATCAGGCTGCCGTGTTCTTCACCACGATCACGAAGGCATCAGCTCGGTCGACTTCGTCTTCGACTCTGCCTTCTCCATCCGCACAGGTTACAGCGTTAACAGCCACCGGCAGCTGCCCCATACGAGCACAGCACATTGACATCCCGGTCCCGGGCACGCAAATTGGTGTCATGGAAGACTTTTTACTTCCGAGTTTGAGACGGTTTTACACTGACGAGCCAACCTCGGGATCCGCCGCAAAAGTCCTGAAAGCAAGAGGTAGACAGACGTATTAGACGATACCCGTACAATGAAAGAAACAATTAGATCTAGTCTAGATCTACACAGGGTTCTTTTTTGTTCATACAAATTACAAGTTTGATGCGGCATGTGCGGGCCTCATCAAACCGGCCCCTGGCTAAAGCCTAAACCAAAGCCAAAGCCAAGGCCTAAATGTTTTATTTTGAATATATTAATACCAAGAGGAACAGGTAAAATACTGAAATTTCGCTCACAGATCAACAAAATTATGCTCTTTAACAGACTTGGATTGAAGGTTAGCAGTGCAGTGTGCAGTGTGTGTGTGCAGTGTGTGATATTTTTTAGCTCTCAGTTTGAGCCATAAATTGGCTTCAAATCTAGCATGACCATTCATATTATGGCTGCTAGTCAGGCCTTTTGGCATATCAGCACCACTTTGGGCCTTTTTTAAGATTCTGGATTGTGTTTTGGTGTTATTCTGAGGGAAAGTTTTACCAGCCTCCATCTTGTAATACGTACCTTTAAGGTTGTTGTATCGCAAGGCATTATGGGACGGAATATAGTACGCGAGCGTTCAGTGATCGCTGCGGTCATTGATTACAATGTCATTTTTATGTTACAGATTTGTTACTTTGATCGGTTCCGACGTGATAATTTTCAGTAAATCTGAATTGTATTTCTTCGATGAGAACTTTTGATTCGTATTATTGTATCTAAATAATGATTCATAAAGAGTTTGTTGAGAAAATAATAAGTAAAGAGAGTGACATTCGAGACGTCGTCGAGACTCGGGTGGTAGTCCCATATGTGCAAAGATGTGTGTGTTGTGATGTGATGTGTGAAATTAAATAAAATTAAATTAAATAAATAAAAAGTACAATAATACAAATCAAAATTCTTATCGTTAAAATATGATTCAGATTTACTGAAAGTATTCACGTCGGAACCAATCCACATAACAAATCTGTAACATGAAAATAATAATATTGAACTTCGCGCTCGCCGCGGCTAGCGTCATGAGCGTGTAAACGATATGACCGCAGCGATCGCTGAACGCTCGCGTACTAGAATTCCGTCCCGCCATGCATTGCGATGCAAGAACCGTAAAGGTACGTATTGACCTTGGCAACTCAGTCCAGTCCCACCTGCTATCTTCTGTGCTGCATTCTTCAACTACAAGCACATATGACAGTAACTTATGGCACCTTCCTCTCTTCAGCATTATAAAGTGGGAAACAACAGTCTTGCATCCTTTCTTCAAAGTCATGCATCCATTCCCAAAAGCCCAAGCAACAGTTATTTTCAGAATTAGTGAGTATTTGCTGTAGATCTACTGCAACTGGATTGTTAATGCAAGAGACTACCAGTACTATTTTTGCTGAGTCACTACCAGTAAGTACTACTATAGCACCATGTATATTCAACACATGTGCTTGTTCATCCTTCTCGCTACCATGGTGAACATTATCCTAACTCAACAGTTTCTCCCACACATGTATGAATCCCCATCATTCAATTACATGTGGCATAGATCTACTCAACAACCCAATCAAGGAGGTTTTTCTAGCCATTTTACTCATGGAGATATAATTGAGAATACGCTACATGTCCTAGTGCAGAAGAAACCTGGAGCATTTATTGCAGGCATTCCATACCACAACAAGGCACTACCACTCCTATATCTCACCCTCCTTCTATTATCCAATGCATCAGATATATAGAAACAAATCCTGGCCCCAACATCAAGTACCCGTGCCAGATCTGTAACCGTCCTGTTACATGGAGGCAAAGAGGCGTGGCATGTGATGACTGTGAGCAATGGTACCATGTAGAGTGCATGCAAATGGCAACTCCAGTCTACGAGGCCCTAGCTCACTCTAATGTTTCATGGCATTGTATTTCTTGTGGCATGCCGCAGTTCTCCACCAGCCTTTTTGATTCCTTCCAAATGAAAACGAGCAATGTATATAACAGCCTTACTTCATCTTCCCAGTCTACTGACACAAGTATCCCCACAACGCCACTTAGCCCTGGTCCTCCACTAGCTTCTTCATCTCCAAGCCGTCGTAGAACCCTGAGGAAAGGAGGCCAAGTTAAGCATAAGATGAAAATCTTGAACATCAATTTCCAAAGTATCAAGAATAAAGAGGAAGAACTCGGTTCTCTCATTGACTCTTCTGATCCTGATATTATTCTTGGCTCTGAAACGTGGCTGAACAGTACCGTATGCAGTTCAGAATTGTTCCCCCCAGGCTACGATGTAGTTCGGAAGGATCGCCTTGATGGGTATGGAGGAGTATGCATTGCAATAAAGAACAGCCTTGTATTTGAGCGTCTAACATACAGACTGGATCGGGAGATAGAAGCCATCTTTATCAAACTCCATCTTGATAAGCATCAATCCCTAGTAGTCTGTGCCATGTATCGCCCACCATCAAGTTCGACTGCCTACATGGATGACCTTTGCGAAGTGATAGAGGAGATTAGCGCCAGGCACCGCAATGCTGTTTTGTGGCTTGGAGGTGATTTAAATCTCCCTGACATCAATTGGACAACCCTAAGTATTGACAGGAACCAATATCAAAATGCTGTCAACATGAGATTCATGGACATACTTCAAAACTGTGGGCTAGAACAAATTGTAGACTTTCCAACAAGGCAGAACAGCTTCCTTGACCTCTTCCTCACGAATAGGCCTACTCTCATTGATAAGTGTTCTCCCCTTCCTGGGATTGGTGACCATGACATTGTGTCTGTGGTCTCTTCTATTAAAGCTAGCAGACGCAAACCTGTGAAGAGAAAGATCTACCTCTGGAAGCAGGCAGACTTAGAGAACCTAAAGAAGGATTGCCTTGTATTCCAGAACAGCTTTACTAGACAATACTGCAATTCTAGCTCCATACAAGACATGTGGATAGACATCAAAACAACCTTGACCAAGCTGCTGGATAAGCATGTACCCTCAAAGATGTCGTCAACTAGACACAACCAGCCCTGGATAACTCGCTCTGTCAAACGTCTCTCCAGAAAGAAAAAGAAGTACTTTAACAGAGCGAAGGCCAGCAATGACCAAGCTGACTTTGAAAAGTACCGTCAAGTCAAGAGACAATCAAGAATTACCTGCAAACATGCCTACAACAAGTACTTGACAGATATTGTCAGCCCAGACACCACATGTAATCCAAAGCGCTTCTGGAGTTTTGTAAACAGCAAGCGCCATGATGTCTCTGGTGTAGCACCATTGAAGTCTCCTGATGGTCTGATCAATGCTGACAGCCTCTCTAAAGCCAACATATTAAGTCAACCATTTTCATCTGTTTTCAACCACGATGAAGACATGACCAGCCTGAAAGACAAAGGCCCTAGTCCGTACCCATGTATGGATCACATAACCATCTCTCCCCCAGGGGTCCATAAGATCTTATCTGAGCTTGATATCCACAAGGCATCTGGTCCTGATGAAATACCTGCCAGACTTCTAAGGGGACTTGCCACTGAATTAGCCTCCCTCGATCAAGGTATCATTCCTTCTGAATGGAAGATGGCTAACGTTGCCCCTATCTTTAAGAAAGGTGACCGTAGTAAACCAGAGAACTACAGGCCTATCTCTCTGACTTCTGTGACCTGTAAAGTTCTAGAGCACATCGTTCTTAGTGACATCATGACCCACCTCGAAGTCCACAATGTATTGTCTGATGCACAACACGGTTTTCGAAAGAAACGATCCTATGCTTCTCAGCTCATCCTTGCGGTCCAAGACCTTGCTCGAACCATTGATGACAAGGGGCAACTGGATATGGTACTTCTTGACTTCACTAAAGCTTTTGACAAAGTACCGCATGGACGCCTGTTACACAAAAAATGGAATCCGAGATCATATTCACCATTGGATTGCAGACTTCCTCAGCAACAGTACCCAACAAGTTGTACTGGATGGATCCATCTCCAACACCAGCCAAGTAACATCAGGTGTTCCGCAAGGCAGTGTCCTTGGGCCAATGCTCTTTCTCATCTTCATCAATGACCTGCCAGAGTGCCTCTCCAACAACTCAACAGTAAGGCTCTTTGCTGATGATTGTATGATTTATGCCAACATCAAGACAGAGGAAGATGCCGTACATCTCCAAGAGGATCTTGACTCCCTGCAACAATGGGAGCGTGATTGGCTGATGGAATTCAATCCACAGAAGTGTCAAGTGCTTCATGTCACAAATAAGCGCAAACCCATCACCAAGCCTTACTTTATCCATGGACAGACCATACCTGACAAAAACACAGCAAAGTATCTTGGTGTGGAGCTGCAGAGGAACCTCAGCTGGAATCAACACATAAATGCTGTAACAAAAAAGGCCAACTCCACACGTGCCTTTCTTCAGAGAAATATCCGGCCATGTCCAAGAAAGGTCAAAGAACTATGCTACAAAGCCCTCCTGCAACCAATCATGGAGTATGCCAGCATAATATGGGACCCTCACACGCAAGCAAATATTAAAAAGCTTGAAATGGTGCAGCGACGCTACGCACGCTTCATCTTTAACGACCACCGTAGGACAAGCAGTGTAGCAATCATGCTGAACCAGCTCAAATGGCCAACTTTACAAGAGCGTAGGGCACAAGCCAAGGTGGTGATGATCTACTGCATTTCCAACGCACTCATTGACATTCCACCTTCGTTCATCACGCCATCCACATCCTTACATAGAGGTCATTCTCGGAAGATCTTTGTTCCCTTTGCCAGATCAATTGTGTACCAAAAGAGCTTCTTCCCAGATGCGATAAGACTTTGGAACTCCCTCCCTCAAAGCACTGTTAATTGTACCTCTCTTCACAGCTTTAAACAAGAGGTACAAAAGACCCAGCTCCGTTAGTAGCGGTGGTTGTTTTTACTTGCACGCTGTAAGCAATCTTCTACCAGACATTGTACATACACTTGCACACTGCACTTCACCAGTACGATGATACACCAGACGGTGGCCTGTACTGTTACCAGAAGAAGAAGAAGAAGAAGAAGAAACTTTTGGAGAAATTGCGCCACTGAAGCTTAAAACTGGGCCCTCCTGATAACGTGCGTTAACTCTGTTCTCTATGATCAATCCAATGAGTCCAATGCCAACCAAAGGCAACATTTCAACAGTTTTGCATCTCGATCATGTTCCTTTCACTTCCAGTGAGGTGAAAAAATGACTTGAAACTTCTGCGATCAACGGGGAAAAGCTCAGAAGAAAGAAAGCAATTTGAAAAACATATAATTGAACTTAAATTGTCAAATATGTTCATAGAGGGACGGTTTCAAGGGAATGGCTGGTGTGTGGACCACTCACTGTAAGTTATAACAGCTAAGTTAAAGGGACACCTCACTGAGCTTTTGTGGCGCGATATCGTTTATAGAGGGCGCTGCAATCTACGGCGTTCCGCGGCGATCTTATCAGCTCCACCCCATTGCCGACACCGCGCCACTCTCAAGATCTCCTAAACTGTGTTAGCGTCGATCTCTGGCGTGTGCGCTACTAGCAACAGTCTTTGACACGCTTTGGCGCATGTAGACAAAGTGAACACACTTCACATGCAAAGTCACCCGTATCACTACAATTGCATGCTCCACACCTAACGCCGTAGATTGCAGCGCCTTCTATAAACGATAACGCGCCACAAAAGCTCAGTGACGTGTCTCTTTAACAGTAACATGATCAGATCTAAATCATAAAGTTAGATTTAATTAATGAATAGTAGTAATATGGTGCTTTTATATAGCGCTTAATACAAATAAACAGTTTCTAAGCACTTTACAATTTTAACAGAAAGTAAATAAAACAAGTACAACATAATAAATTTGAATGGAAACAAAGTGTGAATTATAAGTGTTCAACATTAAGAGGCAATTAAATGTCAATCATAACTCAATAAATGAAATAGCAAGATAATAACAGAAACTGGTAATTACTAGTGTTAATCATTGAGAGGTATTAAATGAAATATCAATCATTTAACAAATTAATAATTGATATAGAAAGATTACAGATAACTGGTCATTGCAACAGCTTACTTGTTTTGTTGATTGAAAAGATGGGTTTTGAGTCAATTTTTAAATACATGTACATTAACAGTAGGAGAACTCTGAATGTGGGCAGAGTAGAGGGAGATTATTCCAGAAAGCAGGGGCACGCACAAAGAAAGCAGGTTCACCATAAATACACTATGAGCGTGAGGGCCAGGTGCAAGTAGCAGTTGAATTGGTAAGCGGAGAGAGATGGAGGTAGGATATTTGTGAGATAAAATTGATTAGGTATGATGGTGCAAGATCATGAATTACCTTGTTTGTGAGAAGAAATATTTTGAATTGAATTCTTTGAGGGATATTTAACCAATGTAATGTTTGCAAGACAGGAATGATGTGTTCGTGGTTTCTCGTGCGAGTTATGAGATGGGCAGCTGTGTTTTAAATTTGCTAAAGAGGGCTAAGAAGCCAGGTCGGCTGATAAGTAAGCTGTTGCAATAATCCAAATGTGAAGTTCAAATGCGTTGATAAGGCGCTCTGTGGAACTCTGGTTCAGATACTTTCTAAGTTTGCAGATTCTGTAAATACCAAAGGATGCCACTCTGCAGACCTTACGAATCATAATTAAGTTAAAACAAAACTCATTGTTTGTAAATGCATTTTAACATAGTCTAACTTGACAGTGTTCATATTTTTGACATTTCTTGATTGCATCTTGCGGAACATTATACTTAACTGACTCAGAATCTATTCTACTACTGATTTCAGTCTCTTACTGTACTCATTTAACATTTCCAAAATGGCTCTGCATTACAATGTATGAAAAATGAGTCAATGCATGATGTCCAAGACACAAACATGGTGTGTATGTCTCTTTGATAGATGTAGCATCCAATCATACTGTAACCCCGGGACTGTAACACCGCTAATTTTTGACTCAGAGCAAGCACAAATTCAATATCACCGAGAATTTAAAACCATCCGCCTCTCTTTAGCAAGCTAGACGCGTAAGTTTATCCGGGAATTCCAGAGTTACTATGGTACTAGCATTCAACTCATGCATATATTGCATGCTTTTATGCTGACATAACAATTTAGGGTTACAAACTCTTACTCAGGATGGGAATGTATGTTAAAAAGTCATTAACAGCTGTATCCTATTGTGTGCTACTATTGTAGGCATGTCAGATGTAGACTACCCTTTAGTTTATGCAATGGGTTTGCTGTAAGTTTTATTTTAACTCTTTATTAATATATTATGAATATTATATATTTTAAAAAATGAATAGATGCCATATTTCCTGGCACTGTCACACTCCGGTGCTGCTCTGGATGATGTCTTGCAGGAGATTTAAATGGATGATGTCACTGCTCACATTCAATAGATGCAGACAAAATTGCAGATGTATGGAAGCTCTATAGTTTGACTTCCTGTCAAACTTAACTTCACTGCCAACTAGGCTTAATCATGGACTCACTTCATGACATACAGGCTGTGGGGTTCCAGATCCAGTCAGGGTTGAGTTTCTAAAAATGGTGACAACTGCAACCGCAATTTTAGATCTGAAAGTTAGCACCGAGGTGTTTCTGAAAGCAATTGCCTCTCTAAAGTCTGTTCTTTGTGCTAGAACTGCTTGAACCCTGCACCACCTATTGTTCTCCAGTGAGAGATGCTAAATAGTGATGCACAATTTGCTCTGAGCTGTGAGGATTTCTCAGAGTTCCTGGTAAGAGTTTGGATTCTTTCTTGCAGCTCTGTATTTGGACAAGACATTGGATGAGAAGGCAGAGGAAGCAAGGTGGTACCGTCAAGACATTACTGATCTCAGCGAAGTCTTGACTTGGCCAGAATATGCTGAAGATGTTGGGCTAGACAGTCCTGCCAAGAGTGAGTATGTGTACATAGAAAGGCTCCTCTGCCTACCTCTCACTCTCCAAATTGGCAATAATGGCAGATTATATTTGTTTTATCAAGTCATATTTTTCACAAATCGGGACTTCTCGCCAGTTTCGTGAGCGGTTAAATTTCGATCGTGGAGTACCAGTCCTAGTAGTACATGTGCACACGCACATCATATTCATATTTTAATGTGTTGTTAAATTTGCCTATAGCACCCAACTCACAAAATTCACAAAAATAAAAAATCTACGAAATATATGGAGTATACAGTATTAAAAAACAATGAAAAACTCAGTTGCTGCAACCTGTTACTTGGGAAAAACACGCTCTTCAGTTTTAGTGATTTTGTGATCTTTTGTAACTTCAAAAAAAGCATGACTTAAACCGGCTCTCATGTTTAAAAGCAAACTGTTTTCTTAACATTTTATATTATTTCATTAGAGTTTGATGAAAGGAGGAAATAATATTCATTCAGGAGTTCAAACAATATCTGAGATGACTCAGGTTTAGTCAGCACTGACATAGAAGGACTGTCATTAGACTGACCCATCTTGTTTGATTCCACAGAGCCAACATCAAAACCAAACACAGAGCTGAACAATCTGATCAGTTTGTGGCAAGGAGATATTACCAAGCTGGATGTGGATGTCATTGTTAATGCAGCTAACCGGTCCCTTCTGGGGGGAGGTGGTGGTAAGATACTTTGTCATTGCATGCAATAGGTCTGTTTTGGTGGAGGTGGTGGTAAGATGCTTTACAGCTTCTTCAAATAAAAATTACATTGTGGCATTTTTGCAACAATAACTTTAAATATATAAGATTAGGCAGAATGACATTTCAAGGGTATGAAACTATAACTTATGACCTTCCATTTGCAAAAAACCTATTCAGTTTGCTTCAGTGGTCATTGAGAATAGGGATCTTTTGTCAATCATGTCTGATGATTGTGCAAGGAGACGTGTTGTCCATTGTGTTCATGTTTAATGTGTTCTTGCACAAATATGTCTGTTAAGGAAGTGATGCTGTGTTTCTTTTTATTTCATCTGATGACACAGATAATGAACTAAATGAAGTAAAAGAAAGTAATATTTCTGATTTTTGCAAACAATGGTACGGTGTGGATGATATTTAAATAATTTTGATCATAAAGCGTGAACACAAGCTGTATATAATGATGATGAGGGTTCTTATGGAATCTATTTGCCCCTAAGATGACCTTAAGGGTGGGGTACTATTTCCAACAACTCACATCTGTTTCCCTCTGAACTTTCTCTTTTCCCTCTTCTCTTTCTCACAAAATATTGAACTATTAGTAGTGATGTGACACACTTTCAACCAATCAGTGAACAGGAAAATGACAGTTATAAAGTGACATATTATGGGACTCATTCATTAATGATCCATGAGGGCAAAAACATAGTCAGCCATCTGTATAATCATATTTTTTCAAACACAGACCTGCAAATGTAGAGATTTCATTGCCAAATAGAATGAGTCAGTGACTGCTGTCCTGTCTGAAATATTCATCAGAAGTCAATTCTCTCTTTGCCTTGTGGCTCAATCATTTTGAATGTATTGTGATGTTGAATTCAATGGTATAGTAACAAGTTGTGTTTTTGGACTGTTTTGTTAAGATTTCTTCATGATTGATGTATGAGTTAGATGTGGTTCAGCCTTTAAAGACAGCCAGTCCCTTTTTCAGATCACCACAAAACCATCGAAACATTGGCAAGACATATAGAGAAGTGTTAGCAAGCTCTATATTCACAATTTGAAACTGATATGTAGTGTACAATTCAAATAATGCACGTAAACAACGTCTGATTAATAGTCTTTACCTCAGGCTCTTAGCAGTTTGTGTTGAAATATCTGCTTTATTGATTAATCTGTTTATTAAATCATGAAACGCATTATGAAAAAAATTGTTCTATGGAAGGAATCATTTCCAAAATTTGGTAGGTACTCATAAAATAAGGATTTCACACACGCATAATAACCACATAGATACTGTAACAAAGACTAATACGGTTTGAAATTTAACGGCTGAAATTTTTTACATATACAGAAAGCTTGAACATGCTATATTCTTAGAAATGGTCTTGAATCACACTTTCTTCAATTTACGATCGTGATAGACGATTTCAAATTTTAAGCTTGCAAAAGGGACGGACAATCTTTAACCATTGCATGGTAAAGATAAAAAACAGAATATTGATAAGCCGATATTCATGACTCATGTGGGCAACGTCTTATTAAAGGACTAAAAGCTGCTTATTTGGGGGTTCCTAGTTCATATCTTTTCCTGAGTGACTAATCAGGAAAACTAAAATATATTTTCAGCCAAGCCAAGAGCTAAAATAGTCTGTTACTTTTTGCTTCAGTTGATGGGGCCATCCACCGTGCAGCCGGGAACAATTTGCTGGCAGAGTGCAGGATGTTACGAGGCTGCGAGACTGGCGAGGCCAAACTTACTGCTGGTAAGTCCATGACACTGGTAGTTCCATGACACTGATAGGTCCTGACATTGGTAGGTCCTGACACTGATAGGTCCATGACACTGGTAGGTCCTGACACTGATAGGTCCATGACACTGGTAGATCCATGACACTGGTAGGTCCTGACACTGGTAGGTCCTGACATTGGTAGGTCCTGACACTGATAGGTCCATGACACTGGTAGGTCCTGACACTGATAGGTCCATGACACTGGTAGGTCCATGACACTGGTAGGTCCTGACACTGGTAGGTCCTGACATTGGTAGGTCCTGACACTGGTAGGTCCATGACACTGGTAGGTCCTGACACTGATAGGTCCATGACACTGGTAGGTCCTGACATTGGTAGGTCCTGACACTGGTAGGTCCATGACACTGGTAGGTCCTGACACTGATAGGTCCATGACACTGGTAGGTCCATGACACTGGTAGGTCCATGACAGTGGTAGGTCCTGACACTGATAGGTCCTGACACTGATAGGTCCTGACACTGATAGGTCCATGACACTGGTAGATCCATGACACTGGTAGGTCCTGACACTGATAGGTCCATGACACTGGTAGGTCCATGACACTGGTAGGTCCATGACACTGGTAAGTCCTGACACTGGTAGGTCCTGACACTGGTAGGTCCTGACATTGGTAGGTCCTGACACTGGTAGGTCCATGACACTGGTAGGTCCTGACACTGATAGGTCCATGACACTGGTAGGTCCATGACACTGGTAGGTCCATGACACTGATAGGTCCATGACACTGGTAGGTCCTGACACTGATAGGTCCATGACACTGGGAGGTCCATGACACTGGTAGGTCCATGACACTGGTAGGTCCTGACATTGGTAGGTCCTGAAACTGATTGGTCCATGACACTGATAGGTCCTGACACTGATAGGTCCATGACACTGGTAGGTCCTGACACTGATAGGTCCATGACACTGGTAGGTCCTGACATTGGTAGGTCCTGACACTGGTAGGTCCATGACACTGGTAGGTCCTGACATTGGTAGGTCCTGACACTGGTAGGTCCATGACACTGGTAGGTCCTGACACTGGTAGGTCCATGACACTGGTAGGTCCATGACACTGATAGGTCCATGACACTGGTAGGTCCCTGACCCTCGAAGTTCCCTGACACTGGTAGGTCCGTGCCGCTGATAGGTCCATGACACTTGTAGGTCCATGACACTGGTAGGTCCTGACATTGGTAGGTCCTGACACTGATAGGTCCATGACACTGGTAGGTCCTGACACTGATAGGTCCATGACACTGGTAGGTCCTGACATTGGTAGGTCCTGACACTGGTAGGTCCATGACACTGGTAGGTCCTGACACTGGTAGGTCCTGACACTGATAGGTCCATGACACTGGTAGGTCCTGACACTGGTAGTTCCCTGACCCTCGAAGTTCCCTGACACTGGTAGGTCCGTGCCGCTGATAGGTCCATGACGCTTGTAGGTCCTGACACTGATAGGTCCATGGCACTGGTAGGTCCATGACACTGGTAGGTCCTGACACTGATAGGTCCATGACACTGGTAGGTCCATGACACTGGTAGGTCCTGACACTGATAGGTCCATGACACTGGTAGGTCCATGACACTGGTAGGTCCTGACACTGATAGGTCCATGACACTGGTAGGTCCTGACATTGGTAGGTCCTGACACTGGTAGGTCCATGACACTGGTAGGTCCTGACACTGATAGGTCCATGACGCTGGTAGGTCCTGACACTGGTAGGTCCCTGATCCTCGAAGTTCCCTGACACTGGTAGGTCCGTGCCGCTGATAGGTCCATGACACTTGTAGGTCCTGACACTGATAGGTCCATGACACTGGTAGGTCCATGACACTGGTAGGTCCTGACACTGGTAGGTCCATGACACTGGTAGGTCCTGACACTGGTAGGTCCTGACACTGATAGGTCCATGACACTGGTAGGTCCATGACACTGGTAGGTCCTGACATTGGTAGGTCCATGACACTGGTAGGTCCATGACACTGGTAGGTCCATGACACTGGTAGGTCCTGACACTGGTAGGTCCTGACACTGGTAGGTCCTGACACTGATAGGTCCATGACACTGGTAGGTCCATGACACTGGTAGGTCCTGACACTGATAGGTCCATGACACTGGGAGGTCCATGACACTGGTAGATCCTGACACTGATAGGTCCATGACACTGGTAGGTCCATGACACTGGTAGGTCCTGACACTGATAGGTCCATGACACTGGTAGGTCCTGACATTGGTAGGTCCTGACACTGGTAGGTCCATGACACTGGTAGGTCCATGACACTGGTAGGTCCATGACACTGGTAGGTCCTGACACTGGTAGGTCCCTGACCCTCGAAGTTCCCTGACACTGGTAGGTCCGTGCCGCTGATAGGTCCATGACACTTGTAGGTCCTGACACTGGTAGGTCATGACACTGATAGGACCCTGACAGAGGAGTCTTTTATGACATTTGACTCCTCTGACGTCACTTAGAGGTGTGCGTTTTTTCAAATTTTTAGTCAAAATGAGACTTTATTGCGGCAAACAAATGTGAAATTCGTTTACAGTGGATAATTTTACATAGATTAGTGGGAACTTATTTTTCTGATTTAGTAACCCTTTAAAGTATTTAAGTAAGTTTAACTGTTTATGTGCCATGTGTGCATTAGAAGGCACATGCAGCCCACTGAGAACATTATTCTCTGAAGTTAAAGTACAGTCAGAGTCAAACATGAGAGATTACTAAGAGTGTGGTATTCATTCACCAGATCTCTTAATTAGATTTTGACTCAAAAACATGCTCGGAACATGTCAGGTATTTAGGTTAGACAGACTAAAATGATATGCCCGAGTAAATGCCATTTTTTAAATCAAAATTAATAATTTACTACAAGTATGATAAAGGCAGCATAATGATATACAGCACTGTAGTATTCTACTTGTATATTCACGCAGTGCTACTGGTACATGTAAGAGCATACATTGTGGTTGTTAGTAGTACTTGTACTTGGCATTAAGTGTGCATTTGATAGTTTTGGTTGCAGGACACTTGAAATGCAATGTGACTTCCTGGAGCTGTATTGTATGCATTTCAATTAAGAAAGCTGTGGCTGAGAGTGTATGTTGGGAAAGTTTGTATTTACTATATTGAGATAAGTCAAACATGTGTAGAGTTGAATCTCTGCATTGATGATGAAGAAGGTTTTAACTAAATGATGTTGAATCATTAGAAGAATTGCCCTCAGCAAGCACCGGTAGATGATTTTCTGCCTTGAGATGTTATACGGTAATAACAAGTTTTGATTAATTTGTATGTATATTGTTTTTGTTTTATTTGATCTTTGCATACAGGATACCTGCTACCAGCTCGATGTAAGTTGACTTTCTGTAGAGCTTAGTTTAAACCTGAACTCATACTGCTATCTCATGTAAATTTATTTGCTTGTCTACAAAAAGCAACAACATTAAAATGTGATATTTGTTATGCAGCAGCCTACACTAGATAGCATCAGTGATTTTCATTAATCACCCACTTCCAGTAAGCATTAAAACAAACATGGACATGATAACTTAAAGGACCCACTTAATATTCAAACCAATATATCTTTTTATTTTCATTCCTGTATTTTTTGCTATTATTGAACTTACTTAAGGTCATTTTATTTTAGGGATTGGTGCACACACGTCACCTGTCATGTAATCCATAAATTTTCATAAGTGTTTGTTTCAATAGGATTAAAGTCTACTTATGTTGAGTCCATTATACAGAAATGAACTTCTACATTCTGTGGTTGTCGATCCATTCCTGAATCATATGACTATAAACTACTTGTATGCATTGCGGTTGCTAGATGTTCTACACACGGTAGGCCCCATGGTGCATGGAGCGGCTAGCCCCAGCAACAAGATGGCCCTGACTAGCTGCTACTCCAGCTGCCTGCAGCACATACTGGACCACAACCAGGCTAACCGTGCCCGTCTACAGAGCCACCAGGAGGCTGGCCAGGAGGCTGGCCAGGAGGGGAGGGTGCAGGCAGGCGAGAAGGCTGAGGGTGTGGCAGGAGCAGGGGAAGGCTCAGCGGCAGGAGAAGGAGAAGGGGCAGGGGGACACCAGGCAGACCAGACAGAAGACAAGCAGGAAGAAGCAGGAGGAAGGAGGAGGGGAGGAGATGGAGCTGACGCTGACTCAGCCAATGGCAGACAGAATACGGTGGGAGAGAACGAGAACCTGAGGTCTCATAACCTAGCACCAGCAGAGCCGTTGATCCGCTCTATTGCCTTCCCCTGCATATCAACTGGTGTATACGGTATGTACCATTCTTGGAAGCAGCTCTGCAAATGTTTCAAAATTGTAAAAGGTTTGGTGTCACTTGTAGCCATACCTTTCATGTGATTGCTTTGAGAGAACTTCTTGTGATTAATTCTCATATTTCTGGAATTGTATGATACAGGAAATCCAACCCATACATGTGCTATGTGCCCTGTCAATAGAAGCCCTACAAGGACCTCGAGCTATTGAAAAATGCATCAACATTTTGGTCTGGTAAGCCGTTTGGGAAAACAGCTGGATAGAAATCACAAAAATACTCTTGCCATGTTCATATCATCCGTGAGAAGCGTGATGGGCATTTCTTATGTCTTGCTGAGGTTGCTTTCCATGTCAAAATCAGTCATTTAGACGGGTAGGGTGTATTCTTGCACGCTAACTTTTGCCAGTTTCAAAACTTCTAATCCATTATCAATATCAAGCCCCATACAAAACCTATGCAAGCGCCTGATATCGATAGCCTAAAAAATGTTTCAACACACTGCATCCACTATTGATATCAAGCCCTGTATGAAACGTATGGCACATGATACCGATAACAGAAACGATGTTTTTAAACTGGAAAAAGTTAGCATGCGAAAATAATCCCTACCCTTCTTAATAACTGATTTTGACACAGAAAGCAGCCTCAACAAGACCTAAAATATGCCTGGCACGCTTCCTAATGGATAATACTGACTTGGTACCAGTCTTTTTGTTATTCCTACCCAAAGAATCTTGATGCTCGAAGTAGAACCCAATGCCTTTGGCCTGGGATACCTCGTAGTACTAGGTCAATAGATATCCTTTGCATTTCTGGACCATACCAATAGCCAAAGTGCTGTTTTCAAGATTTATTTTTAGATTTATCATTTTGTACACAAACTTAGAGGAAAGATTAGATTGAACACATAACTTTGCTTGTTGGTGACGGCTGACCTTGTCTCCACTCTGCAGGTTATCCCAAGGAAGATGCGTGTCGAGTTGCTCTCAGCACTGTGCTGGCCTGGCTGGAAGACAACCCAGGAGAGGTACAGTGTAGACAATATATAGAAACATGCACACACACACACTCACACACACACACACACACACACACACACACACACACACACACACAGACACACACAACAACAACCTGAGACACTTATATCAACCAAATTCACAAATTGTGATAACGACAAATCAGGGCTCCGTAACATAAAGGTTTGCGATTAATCGCAAAATGACAATGGCCAATCAACATCATTGTTGCATGCGCTTATTGTTCAAAAGACTGACCAGTAACCAATCAGAATTTGTCTTTCAAAGCTGCAATTGATCACAAACCTTTATGTTACGGGGCCCAGGAGAGCAAATAAAGTTCTAGTTGATTGTTTTGTCTTCCTGCAGGTGGACAGAGTGGTTTTCTGCGTGTACCTGGACTCAGACCTCAAGCTTTATGAGAAGCTGCTGCCAGCTTTCTTCCCATTAGCAGGTTAGTCTGAGCCATGGCATGGTAAGGTAGCTTCTAATAAACATGACATTTCAGCCAAATGGCAGGCACCGGAAAATACGCTTAGTTTATTTTCAGCGAGGTAGTCGTGACCTTCACTTAATCTCTCGAACCGCGGAAAACGTCTCCTTTTCAAACTGCGATATCTTCATGAATATACCATATTTTCGTACGCTTTCTTTGGTAACTGTATGTTGTAGGTCGAAATTTACCAGGTGTGAAAAAACATTTTATTTAAACAGGTAGAAAAATATTGCAAATTCGAGATAAATATGTGGTTCTAATACAAATTTAAAAAATGAAAATAAACTCTATATTTCAATGTCAATCGCTTTTGAGCCCCTAACATTTAGAGGTCATCTGAAGCGGAATTTATTGTACTGTACGGAGATACCATTAGTTTTCAACCTCCCCCCATAGAAGGGTCAGGATCCAGCAAAACATCAACCATGTTCAAATCCAAAATGAGCGAGATATGACGAAGTTGTGAACGATCCTAACCAGCCATTCATAGTCCACGATAATAACAAAATGCTACCAGCGACGCAAGGGTCGCGGACTATGATTGGCTGGTTAGGATCGCTCACAACTTCGTCATGTCTCATGCAGTTTGGATTTGAACATGGTGGATATTTTGCTGGATCCTGACCCTTCTACAAGAAGAGGTTGAAAAAAAATGGTACGTTCACAAAGTACAATAGATTCCGCAAAGTGTTGGGGGCTCAAAAGCGATTGACAATGAAATATAGAGTTTATTTTCATTTTTCTTTATTTAATTAGAACCACATATTTATCTCGAATTTGCAATATTTTTCTGCCTGTTTTAATTGAATATTTTTTAATACTTGGTAAATTTCGATCTCCAACATACAGTTGCAAAAGAAAGTATACAAAAATATGGTTTATTCATGGAGATATCGCAGTTTGAAAAGGAGACCTTTTTCGCGGCTCGAGAGGTCAAGTGAACTAGGTAACGACTACCGAGCTGAAAATAAAATCGCGTGTTTTCTGCTGCCTGCGGACGAATATTGGTTGCGCAGTCCTTATGATTTCTGAAAATTCTCGTCACTTTGAAGACGAATAGCACAAATGTTTTATTTTTTACCCCAAACAAAACTGGTATCAAATTCTCCGCTAGAGTACTGGCTTTCCAAATCTGTAACTGGTGTTGCCGTCCAATTTGTAGAAGGGTCAGGATCCAGCAAAGTCTTGAGAGGTTACATATATATCGGTTGCGAAGTCCGTACAATTTCTGAAATCTCGCGTCACTTTGAAGACGAATAGAACAAATGTTTTATTTTTGAGCCCAAACAATATTGGAATCAAAATCTCCGCTGAAGTATTGGCTTTTTAGAGCCGTAACTGTCATTGCCGTACAAGCCATAGAAGGGTCAGGATCCAGCAAGGTCTGAGAGCTTACATATTTCAAGAAAAAATTGAGGCCTGCTTTTGAAAGCAAATAACATAAAAACTCCTTTGCGGATTTCGAAAATAAATGAACATATTTATTAAAAAACATATAATCTCAATCCCTGTCTAAAAAATTCCTGATCAGTATGCTTACAGAAGACACCAGCAAAAGATCTCGCGAGCATGTCGAATTCCTTCATAATCTAGGCGCAGCAAAATCTGCGCATGAGATTTCGCGAGACGAAAAATAAAACGCTCACAATTTCTATAGAACGAGCGAGCGCTGCCGATTGTCTGATTTGGTTTAAGTGTCATGTGGTAAAGTAGCTTCAAATAAACACGATTGGTTTTAGTATCATGTGGTAAAGTAGCTTCAAATAAACACAATTTGGTTTTAGTATCATGTGGTAAACTAGCTGCAAATAAACACAATTTGGTTTTAGTGTAATGTGGTAAAGTAGCTTCAAATAAACACAATTTGGTTGTAGTGTAATGTGGTAAAGTAGCTGCATATAAACACAATTTGGTCTTAGTATCATGTGATAAAGTAACTTTAAATAAACACAATTTGGTTTTAGTATCATGTGGTAAAGTAACTTTAAATAAACACAATTTGGTCTTAGTATCATGTGGTAAAGTAGCTTCATATAAACACACGATTTGATGTTAGTATCATTTCAAAAGATATATTAATAAATCATAAATGCTGGAATGACCACTACATCTTGACCTTGCCACATTGCAGTAGTATGAGAACTCATGAACATGAGTTCGTATCTCTGGAATGTGAGGTGTGGTCAATACCAGGTAGAGACAAAAATGAAATGAATAAACTGGGTATATGTACATTAAAACCTATAAAGACTGCTCTAAGGGAGAAAAGGTGCACCGTTTGTAATCATGTGGTCTTTATGTACAGGGGGATGTGTCACCAAGCTAATACTGTAATACCCTAATACTCCAGGGGGTGGGGGGCATTATGCACCCCCCCCCCCCCTCGTCAAATTTTTGTCGGTACTTCCTAACGACTCAATATTTCGGAACAAAATGTCATGACATTTTTCTCTGATCCTTCTCGCACATTTTGATACCAAATTTATGGTGATCGGACCTACCATGCGGGTGTCAGATTACGTTCACCGAACACATGTCACTGAAATTTCGATATTTTTCTATATGACTGTGTTTAACCCTATGGTCAAAATCAGGAGCTTTTCCATTTTATGTAAATACTTTTCTAGTAAGTGTCATTGTATCAAATAGTGTAATTAATTACCACACACACATACACCCACACCCAAAAAGAAAAAAAACGCATAACGAAAAACAGAGAAATGTATAAGAAAATTGAAAAACAATAAAATAGATAAGAAATAATTACCACAACCTATCTTTTTCTCTATCAGGAATTGATGAGGGAGTTATAAAAGACATTTGTACCAAAAATTGCTATTCCAGAGGCTTTATTTAGTGAGAAATACCAGAATCTATTATTTCTCGCATAAATTAGCATAAATCAGTTGATTAAAAAAAATAAAAGGATTTTTCATAAATTTAGCTTCACAAATTTGTAGATTACATAATTCTTGACCCTTGTGCAAAATTTGGAGGCAATCGGGCAACCCGTGGCCGAGATCTCAGAGGGGGGGGGGGGGGGGGGGGGGGGGTTGGGGGCCAAGATTTTATCGCCATAGAGAGCTTCAAAGTTAGTCAACTGTGAGGTTGTTGTGAGTGTGAACAAGCTCGATACCAAGATTTCATCGCCATAGTGAACTTCAAATTAGTCAACTCTGAGGTTGTTGTTAAGAAGTCCATTTTCCACAGTAAACATCCATGTAAGGGTACTATCTGATGTTTTGGTGTAGAGCTTGTTCTTGTTGATCAGTTTTTTATCATCGGCAGAAATTTGCTAAACAGACTGATAGAGTGTTTGAGAGTTGTCTTTCTCCTATGCAGGGTCTTCCTTGAGTTCCAGAAATGAAGAAGAAGACGAGACTTAATCCCGAGATGTCTCTCAACAAATACTACCCAGGAAGTGATGTATTTATTGATTCAGCGTGTATCCTCTCATTCACTATTGAAAAGGGAAGAAGAGTGAGTGGAGTAAAGCAATGTGTTCAAATTGCCAGTATCACTTCAATTCTTTCTCCATGTCCCATCTTTTCTTCAAGAAGCTGGCACCAAAGTATGTTGTTCTCCTTCTTGGCTATGAGAGAGCTGCTGCTGCTACCAGGAGGTTGAACATGAGCCCCAAAGTATGTTTTAAATCCTAGTATCATTGCTGGTTGTGGGAATTGTGTCTCTATCCATTTGCAAATAAGCTCTTCCTTACTAATAACAGCAGAAAGCTTTCTCAATGAAATAGAAATAGAGATATGCAGCTTTGACATCATGAATTGTGTACAATGTGTAAAATCAGGGAAGAAAAAAAGCTTAGGAAACAAGCATTTTCTTGTGGATGTTAATGTCTATATTGTTAATCAGAGTATTATATTCTGTCATTAATTTATTTCAAGTTTAGATTCTTACCTATTTTTTGAGATTTCTTTGCTGATGAACTCATAGTGGTGGCTTCATTGTCTGTGTTTGTGCATGAAGCCTGTTTGGTTTACCAGGTGGCAGTCAGCTCTGTGAAAAAGTGACCTCTTTAGATGTCATCAACACTCATGCATGATTACTCAGGATTCGATTTTGAGTCTTGTACTTGTGATGCAGTTCTTTGTAGCTGACATCTTGCCAAGCAGCTCGTTGTAGTTGACATCTTGCTAAGCAGCTCTTTGTAGTTGACATCTTGCTAAGCAGCTCGTTGTAGTTGACATCTTGCTAAGCAGCTCTTTGAAGTTGACATCTTGCTAAGCAGCTCTTTGTAGCTGACATCTTGCTAAGCAGCTCTTTGTAGTTGACATCTTGCTAAGCAGCTCTTTGTAGCTGACATCTTGCTAAGCAGCTGTTACAAAAGCCCTCATTACACCAAAGACTAGTGATGTTATAAGTAGATTTCTACAGTATTCGATTTGGCCATTTCTATCTAATTTTGCCTGTGTGTACATGAAGGTATTTGTCTAACATCCTCTCATATGAAAGAGGGCTTTGTTTTTTATTTTGGTTCAGACGGGATGGGTTTCTCACAACATACTGACAGTGTTAAAACTATGTGAGGTCATAAGATAAATGCCCAGGATGATAATCAGCACGAAATGTTTAAAGTCAATGTCCATGAAATTGCCCTTTTGCAGTGTTAACGTACTACTGCGTGAGTCACGAGTACATGATTGGAACATTGTCAGGGTGTCTCTCACAGACTGCTGGGGTAGAATACTTGATGGGTCATATTTATTGAGTGATGAGTGGAACGTGGGAGGATTAATGTGATTATATTGAAGCCCAAAGTTCTTTCCTAACATTTCAGCTGTATAAACTATGTGGAGCAGAATGTCATACCCCAATGCTCACACTTCATGAGTTGTGACGTGTTAGTATTCAGGTTGTGTAATACATGTATGTTGTGTAGCATATTGTAGTTCAATAAAGATACAGAATTAACATACACATATAACTTCATACTATTTGAAATCCAGTTTGGCACCAAGTACCACAAATTTGACATGTAAAAATAAAAAAAGGCGCATCAAATGAAAGAGCAATTATATTTATGCACAAGATAAATACTTTTTTGTAAGTAAGTGATATAATATTACCTATACATGTATAATGAATTTTCAAAGCAAAATAAAAGTGAAATGATCAATTGTTTTCAAATCTGCAACTTGCTGAAAAGGTTGAAATCACACTTATGCTTTAATTGTGCTATAATTGTGCCAATTTGAAAATCGGCACAATTATAGCTCTTAATTGTATGTTTTTGACATTATGTTGATTAAGAATGGAATGTACTTTCCATTTTATGATGGAAATCTTAGTTTTAAATCCAATTTGAATGATAGCACTGTTAAATAATGACCAGACTCCTGGGGCCATATTCATGAAACCTTACTAAGCCTAGTAAGCTACTAAAAGGCCTGCTCACTTTAGCTAGTTAAAGTCCTTTTGGGTACCAGCAGTAGTGGCTTTCATAGTTGCAAAATGTACTGTAGCTGCTCTCTAAAATAGTTTTGAGTATTGGCAAGGTCTAGCTTAGAAAAATCGGTACTCACAAAACCTTACTAGCGCTAGTATAATTCTAAATTCTTTCCTAAACTTAGAGTTGATACAGGGCTACTCTAAGTCACTAGCAAACAACTCTGTCATTCTCTCACTGACTGTCGATGTGCCTATAATGGCGAGAAAAACAGCTGAACTGGAGAAACTTGTGTGTGCAGCGTGTAGAAAGCATGTTTTTCAGGATGAGAGAAAGAAGAGGAACCCATTGGACATATTCAGTGATCTTTCCCTGCCTGCTCTCTGCAAGAGGGCAGACATGACACAGGCCTTAGTCTTTATTGTCAGACATAAATGCTCACAGACTCGGACATATCCATGTATTCCACAGCCTATATAGGCTAGTGGTTTGGTAGCCATGTTCAAGAGGGAAAAAAAAACACTTGGCTGTGCAATAGCTACAGAACCATGTTTACATGGTGGACTTGATCCTATTGTTCATGCAATGATGGTCATAATTCTGCATACATTACTTTTACATTATTATCAAAACAATGCCTAGTTTGTAAGTAAATTGTTCTAGTATGAAAGTAGAGAGCAATGTGGTAAGGTTTTGTGAATAACAATTTAGTTGGCTGCCCAATAGTAGGCTACTTGGTATTCAAGCTTCCTACAAGTTCTTTCTTTACACAGAATTTCTTTCCTTCTATCATGTAACTTTTTAATTCAACCGTGGACTACCTATGAATAATGAATAAAATGATCCTATTTCCCTTGCAAACAAAGTCTTGTTGCAATTTGGATTATTAAAGGAAATTTCTGTGATTATCTGTGATTACATTAAGAGAAAAATGTCACTGTATGATTCTCTCATTTATGCTTTTGTGATTATTCTGTTTGTCAGCTGCGTATTTCATATCTGAGCACATTATCTACTGGCTAAGTCCTAGTTTGCAACAAAGTGTGCTTAGTATGCTTCATACTTGGTAACTAGGCCTTTTAGTAGCTCACTAAGGCCTAGTTTGATACTAAGTTAGTAAGGTTTCATGAATATGGCCCCTGTTGTTAGGCGGTGTCAGCATGGAATGTTGCATCTATCTGCAGATAGATGCAGGTCATATATACATGGTACATGTCCTTGTTTCAGCTGTTTTTTGATGAACTCATTCAATCTGTTAATAACCCATAGTATGTTTGTTGTAAACAGTGGTTACTCAGCCTAGTGTGTGCCCCATACAATGGCATTGAGAACATGGAGAGATGTGAAGCACAAAGCACAACACAGTTAAAGATAGGGTGTCCCATTTGCAGAAGTCATGAAACTCAGCAGGAATCAGCAGTATACAATAACTTGTTTGAAATATCCGTCAAAGCTTTGTGGACCTCTTCAGGAAAAGTGAAAAACTGTTGCTGTTTAGGTAAGGCATCAGCCAGGTTCACCCATAACATGTCTCTCTCAGTGGGCAATGTGGTCGTTACTCCCATGGAACGCATACACACCATGGCCTCCGGTCTCTAGGTTATAGGTTTCTAACGACCCGCCCAAAACCTCTAAGTCTCGTGATCGCTTAAATTTCGCTTTGAAGTCAGCTTCCAGTTCTATAATTGTGAGGAAGTTCTTATTTTTTGACCTGCACAAGTGACACCCTATCTCTAAGACTTTCCTACTTAATACTGTATATTGGTGTAATCAACTGGGGCTATCATTGTATGGGAGGGTAAACAGGAATGGGGAAACCATTGTGAATGTCCTGCTGCTTCTGGAACTCGTCCTGGAAGTCACACTATGGCCCCATTGCGTAAAACTGACCATTAATGGTAACTATCATGGTAACAGTGCTCTGTCCAGCCGCTTCTGGCACTGGTCCTGGAAGTCACACTATGGCCCCATTGCGTAAAACTGACCATTAATGGTAACTCTGCCATCATTGGTAACTGCCACGGTAAAACTGCTCTGCAGCCGATCAAATTCAAGGTTTCCATAGAAGTTGCCACTGGCAGCACAGTTACCATCAATGGTAAGTTTTATGAAACCGTGCCCAGAAGTAAGAACTCCTACAGAATGGAAGGGCTGATAAGTGGTGGAGAAAACAAACACAAATATAGTGTTGTGATCTTGTGATGGGTTGTAGTGCATTATATCTGAAAATAATCTAAAAATGACAGAAAAAGCAATAGCCTAAAACAAGTGATGTGAAGCATAAAAGTAGGAAATGGTAGAATGATAGAAATGCGTCTATTGAATGTCTGTAATGTCCTCAATTGTTCTGTAAAATATTTTTGTTAATGTCACAAATTATTCCAAGAATGTCATAATTTGCAAGTGACTATACTGTATAAAAGTAAATTGAGAAAGAATGTGAAATTGACACTCTTGGTATATCTGCGTTTTTTGTGGAGTGCCCAAATGAGTGAATGTAAGCAAGAGGACAAATGAATGCATTGAATGAATCCATGAATGAATGAGGCTGGTCTGATCTTTAAACAAGTCTCTTGATTTAGGAAAGCCCCCTTGAATCACCCCTTACTGTATTAAAACAGATTTAGCAGGAATGAGACAGGGGCCCCAGACCCCCCCCCCCCCCCCCCCTCTTCCCCTTCTTCTAACCTACATAACAATGACACCACCTCGATACTCAATTGCTGGATTTTTTGTTCATATAAGAGACTTTCAAAAAGCATCTACAAAGATATGCCTCAATAAAAAATATACCACTACAATTGCAATTAGACAAAATAATAGAGTACATAACAACCTCTGTTTCTCTGTAGTAATAAAACAAATCAATCAGGAATCAAATCAATCAGGAAAACCTGCGGCTGCCATACGTCTCTTGAAGTGATGACGCACGGTCGTCTTAGGGGGACCTTGCAGCAGCCATAGGTTTTTGACAAATAACACAACAAGCACAATTCATCCGCATGGCGGCCGCAAGAGGTTTGTCATACACATCAGGATATTTTGGAAAGTGTTGCGCCATGCTTCCATAGCATAGAGCACTGACGGAGAAGGGGAATGGTTAGAGGGCCAAGAAGACCAATTGAGTTCCTAATCAGTCAGTGGAGTAGCCATGGTGACATGCCGTAAGAGCAGGTCTCTCTCTCAATGCACTCATCGTGGCTGCAGTCACTGGTAGACCAGTCTCAGTCATTATGGAACAACCAGCACCACTGTATAGAACTCTTTCTATATGACAGATAATGAGAGATAATACATGTATACATAATATGCTGTATACGCATACAGTATATACCATTATATAGAACCATTCTACGCCAACCTAATTGCTACAGCGGATGTAGAAATGAAAAAGTTTATTATACAAATAAACCAAGCTGTGAGATTGTATAGTGTAAATTATCTTTCTATTTATAGAACTATCTTTTCCGAGGGGCAAATTAACCCTAAAAAGACTAGGGTATTTTGCAGGTTGGAAAGACCGATCTCGGTCGCAGAGCGCTGAAAAATCACGAAATTTGGGGCGTGTGTGGAACATGTCAGAAAGAATATGCTCGCGAAATTTTTATGTTAAAATTCATTTTTTTTAGTAATTATTCAAATTTATTTGTTGATGTATCAAATATTACAGTAATTTTAACTATTATAAAAGCATACAACACCAATTTTATTGCAAAATGGAATTTTAGCTTGAACGTTCTTTTCCATAGGTTTTGTACACAATTCTTAAAAATGCTCAAATTTTGAGCCAACATTTCATTACATAATATTGCGTAACTCCGAGACGGTACGTTCAATTCTTTTTCAAAAATAGTGACAAAAGTTGCGCGAGACTTGAAAGAAAAAAGTCACCAAAGGGCGGTGCGCAAGGAAAAAATTTGACGAATTTATTGCGAAAAATGTGGAGTCTTTTTAGGGTTAAGCCCCCAAGGAAAAAATAGTACCTTATGCCAGTCCCTCCGAAGATAGATAATTTCCATTATATCCCTTCTATGAATATTCATGAGTATTCTAGGAACGTGATTGGTCAATTGATGCTCGAAGAGCTCTGGATAGTTTTCACTATTTTTTCCTTGGGACTACTGCGCATGCTCTCTACCCGAGCGGGCGTAAAGTAGTGCACAGTGAATGCAGTGCGTGGCGTGTTGCGCATTTACTTGGGATGAACCAATGTCAAAACAGAGGAAAAAAAAGGCGACTATTTTTGTTCTGTTATTGTTTTACAAAAGGGATATAAAACAAATATACCAAGCATTAAGTTCAAAAGTATAGTGAAAATTATCCGACTTCGGGGGCTTCGCCCATCGGAAAAAATAGTTCTATGCCACTCCCTCCTCAGATAGATCATTTCCCCTATACAATCTCACAGCTTGGTATATTTGTATACTATACTTTCGAAACTCAATGCTTGGTATATTTGTTTGAGACAGTGTATCCCTTTTGTAAAACAATAACAAAAATGGAACAAGAAATAACGAAAGATAACCGGAGCCGAAGCAGAGATTATAGTTTCTAGTTAAATTATTTTGGATTCTGCGAGCATCAATTGACCAATCACGTTCCTCGAATACTCATGAATATTCATAGAATATAAAGCACTATAATTCTATCACCGTGTCCAAGGATGAACACACTGGGCAACGCTCAATCCCAGGATCTCTCAAGCGCTGTACCCGCTATACCCCAGTGCCCTCACTTTATGCAGTTCAATACAGGTAGATGCAGGTCAAAGAACTGGCAAGGTCTTTGTTTCTCTGCTGATATTTTAACCCTTGCTTCACCGAGCCTGCGCATTTGCGGGCTGGCACATTCCCACTCGGACAACTGAGCATTGCAACTCGCACATAATCGGCTGTACAAACAATAGACGACAGACTACGGAAAATCTGCTAATACATTTCAGGACGTAAAGAAGCCACACTCCTTTGGTTACTGCTGTACCATGGCAGATTTTCACATTCTTTCTGACCAGTGTTTCACGAAGTCCTCAGATAAATCGTGAGAAACCGGTTAATAGATTGATCAATCGATCTTATCACTATGGTAAGTATTGATAAAAACAGTCACATCATTATCATCTATCATTTCTCAAAAAAGAAATCAATCCTCTGAAATACATATACACCAGAAACCATCACAAGAGACACTCACAGGAAATGACTGCTTGGAAAAATTATTTAATGTACAATTCTGAAATTAGAACCATCGATTCACATACAAGAAATTGGTTTTCAGTATAATTACATCCAAGAATATATAAAGATTTCTCATTTACTCTCTTATACACGTTTAGAAAACAGAAGGTATCATTCCATCTTCACTTGTTAATGAAAATGACACATTTCATCATCGTCACAGGATAACATGGATATGTTAAGACACAGTGACCATAAAAATATTTAATATCTATATGTACAGAAATCATTGCAAATATATGACAAAAATACAAAAAATGGATTAGCCTGGAGGATGTTTTAATAATGATATTCTCCCTTTCTTACTTCACCCAAAAGGAATCTTATGACTGTAGATATCAGGGAATACCCCCCCTCCCTCCCTTTTCTCACTGTGTTGCTTGATAGAAGTGTTACAATTTAACTTTCCAATCACCAAACATTCCATGCACCTTCTGCAATTTACACAATTATCATTTTCTCCAATGTGAGATGGTATTATATGTACAGTATTGGTATATAGAAGTATTAGATGCTCTTGTGGCCCTCCACAAAATCATTGAGTTTGTATAGCGATCCTAAAGAACTAAACCAAGTACCGGTAGTCAATAAAGTTTTATTACATGAATTACAGACCACTCACATTAGTTACCCTGGAAAACCCATATAACCCAATAATGTATGTGGATCTCTTGAAATCTTAAATGTAATATACACATTCACATGGACAATCCTTCTTGAACCACTCCTAAAGACATTAAGATAATAGACACATTCGTGAGAAAAACAATTTTGTCTTTGACAGATCCCAAATATATAATGTAATACATACCTTCATATGATTTTTTTTGCTTTTTTCACGATTCTTACATCATACATAAAGGTAATATACCTGTACAGAGAGACCACACAAGGGAGACACAACATGTGGTCTTTATGTAGAGGTTACTATAAGACGGATCTCAATGAGAAACACTGTGAAAGGTTCACAAAAAATGCAATCTTTATAGACAGGTCGTCTTTCTACACAGGTGGTCACTAATGCAGGTTTCACTGTATAGTTACACATTCACAGAAACAATCCAACACTACTGTCAACTTAAAGAATATAGTCAAGTTCATAACAGCATACATGTTAAAAAGGAACAAAAGACATGTTTTTGTACACACATGCATTAGTTGAAGTGAGGTCCATGTATTTACATAATGAGCTTTCTGATGCTCTGTCTGCACCCATGCACCTGTCACAATGCACGTTGTGAACAAGGAGTCCAGTCCCTGGGAATACAGAAATGTCTTGGTACACACTGCACATAGGTTGGTCAATGGCAAAGCTTACGCAGCTCAAAAGGGCATTGCTCCTTTTTGGATATCTGTGCTGGAGGTGGCTGCACAACTTTTGAGCGTGTGACTCAAAGAAAGCAAAAACAATGAGAATAATAAGACGGATACTGATTCAACGCCTGGCTCACAATCACTTTCTGGACCTGACGTGCAGGGTTTGCAGTTTGCACTAAATGCTCTCAACCACCCAGACTGGGCATATACACTGGATGGACATGTCTACTTGCTGGGATCACACTGGTAGTACATTCATAGCATTAACCAGAGAATAAACATGATCATTAACTCACCATGGGATTTTTTTTTGGTACCTGATTCCCTATGGACTGTGAAACGTGGGAGCTATTCTCCTGCAGTGAGTCGTTTTCTACCAATCAAATCCCAGCTGAATATGTTGAAGGTTGTGGATGTACATTCCTATGCCACCATCCTAAATCCCACTGGTGACACATTCACACATAGCTGTATTGCAGTACTGCCTGAAACTATTGCAGCACCAAGCAGCACTTAATATTGATATGTACAGAGAAGTTTGTGTACACCTTTTGCATATCATACGAACAGTGATAAAGGATTCTATTAGTGCTCAAAAACATATACACTTATCATAATTTTACAAAGTGACTCGTATAGCAAATGCAATGATACCTTATCTTCATTATTTATGAAGAATACACGCTTTGTATGACTATGCCACACCTCCCAACTCCACCAACCTATGTCAATAAAGCTAATTATTGCAGTACACAGTCTCCCAATCTCTGCTCAGTTCGTGTGACTCTACACACATAGACCCACACTCCACCTCCACCAACCTGTGCCGATAAAGATGATAAATGAAGTAGACCGTTTCCAGGCAGCGTGTTGCAATCTCTGCACCGGTCCTCTTATCCATATTTACTACATTCAGGATTTGCTGTTCAGTGCAAGTGGGATGAGACTGTCGCTTTCAATATCGCTCCATTTTTCTGTGGACGGTGGAAATAAGAAACATGTTTCTCTAAATGTTCTTTGTATATAAACCAGTCTGATATTTAAGTGTAAAATGAACAAGAAATTGACAAGTTTTTCAGTTAAACATTAATGGTAAGAAATCGATTCATACATGTTGTATGCAACCAGATACATAAATCAACCAATTTAAGGAGAAAATAAACAACGTCAAAGTAGATTTAGAATTTTAATATTCCTGTTAGGATTATACCATATATAGAAAATGTGTATTGAGACATGAATGGCCATGACACTGCCTGGTATCTGAGTAAGAGTTGGCATACTGTAGAAATGAAGAGGGCTGAATCAACCCATAAACCAAGGGGGGAAGTACAGTCTCACATCCAACCATCATACATTACTGCCTAGGCCCTCTAATGAGGCTGAAGAAGGCAAGAAATAACCCAAACAAACTAAGGGGAAATACTGGTAACCATACTAAATTATTTGCAGATTGATTAATACTTTTAAAATACACAGATGATAATGCAGTGAAATGTCATAATACAGTGTTACGTGTATGTAAAGACCATTTAAGGGGGGCAAGACATGTGGTTATTCAAGGAATTAAATTATACTTAGGGGAGACAAAATATTATACTTTCTTTGTTCTGTTTTTACAAAACGTCTTTATGAGCAGGTGGTTATTTTATGTACAGATTAATTTAACCCTATTTTGACTTGCGAAGAGGAGGGATTGGAAGTGGAGGAGGAGGGTGTCATTTCCCCCCCCCCCCTCACCCTCCCTCATCTCCAGTCAGAATAGGGTAAATACAGTTCTTCACCAATGAGAAACATTGTTAAAGGTAAACAAACAAAGTAGTCTTTCTATACACATGGTCATTAAAGCAGGTTTCAATGTACAAAGCAACCTGCTGCTGCTTCTATCACACTTTTTCTTGTACCAACATATACACATATTCAAGGAAGAGCTTAACACCACTCTTATTTCAAGTAGCCATAAATGAATAAAATAGTATATCAATGAAAATAAGAAACAGCTAGAGCAATTCGACTACCACACAGTCGATAAATAGAGATTTCACCAAGTATGTCATTAGTCTATCTCCATTACGTGATTAATCTAATTACCTTGTTTGGTTGGAATTGCATCAGTGGATTTGGATTTATTGTGAAAAATAAAAAAGTTTGGGGCAATTTTTAGCCAATTTTCTCAAAGTTCATTGACCTTTGACCTCTGAACTTTCAGGAATTTTACAAAAAAAGTCATCAGTCTACCTCAAAGTAGTGATCCATCCTTGTACCACCAGTTGGAATGGCATCATTGGATTTAGATTTAATGTGCAAAACTTCAATTTTTGGCAATTTTTAACAAAGTTCATTGACTTTTGACCTCCATCAGAATTGACCCCTATTTTGCACAGTTTATTGATTCCATAAAATGCACACATGTACCAAGTCTGAAGTAAATCTGGTGAACAGTTCTCACAATATAGCGTAAACGGATTCGGGACGGACGGACGAACTTACATACAGACGGACGACAACCCAAAAACAAAATGCTTCCAACCATTTCGTGGCGGAAGCATAAAAACAGGCATGAAGACATCTCAGTCAGAACTGAAATAGCGATACACTTATCAACGTTTTTAGATTCTCTTCAATCTCTACCTCTATCTAAATTCTTGAGGGAAAATTGTCTGCTGTTATGTACTTGTATGGGCTAGATGCTGCAAACTGCAGTTCAAGAATGATCATGATGACAGGATACATTTTAGATTTTTGCTATTGCTTAAATGCGACCTCCGGACATTACAAAACCAATGCTTCCTTGTTTTGGTACTAGAATTGAATATCAATCATCTTGTTGTTGGGTCTCATATGTTTCTGTAATTAAAGTAAAATGTGAGTAATTAATACATCACACAGAACATATTAGGCTATCTTGATGTTCAATTTGTTTTGCACATCCGTTAGATCAATACATGTACATTATAGCGATCTACTGCAAAGCAGAAACAATAGTTAGCATCGCTTCACGCGAGCTCGCTCTACCTTTCATGCTATGCAGCTCGCGTGATACGTAGGGCGGTATACAAGTACAGTACACAGTACCGGCGTTTTCATTATCCGCCATATTGAAAGTCACTCGTGATAGATTCTGTTCCCAAATTCAAAGTTGCTATTTTGTTTGATGCTTGAATTCTCTAGGTTTGACTCACATACACTGTATTACAGAGAATGCCTGCTCGGCTTGCAGCGACCCCACCCCCTTCCCCCTCTGTGACGAACTCATCCAACCGTTTCGCTGTTCAAGTTTCCAAGCTGGGATCGGCAACCACGTATGAGAGTATCGTGAGGTGGTATCGTTATTCGACAGAACTACTGACTGGTGATATTAAAAATGATTGCCTAGCAATTTAGAAATAGGTTCAGTATCTCAAACTTGTTTTGCATGTTCACTTGAGATATATCTTTGATATAAGAGAGGTAAACAGCATCACTGTAACCTATGGACACTCCACACCACCTGGGTCTTCATGGTCTCAATGAATACTCCCCACCCCACCCCCCCCCCCCCCCATTCCCCGATGAAAGCAGTGTGTTCTAAAGGTACATTCAGACGAGAGCCGTCTGCCGATACCATCTTCTGGTTGGATTGGGCCCTACACAGATTTTCTGGCAACAAAATCTGTTACTGCTATGGCGTTAACAAATTATTAAATTTACTTTTTCCTTGATTTACAGGGCTCAGTGAACTGGTTATGTGTGAACACATCTTTAACATCCTTAATAAATCAACATGGAAGCTTCCAGGTCCAGTGCACCTGTTGGGTGCCTTTCACACTACGGCACTTGCATTAGCTCCCTGCAGGGTGCATTCATACCCAGGTCTAGTAAACCTGTTGTGTGCCTTTCACACTGTGACACTTGCATAAGTTCCCTGCATGTTGCATTCATATCCTGAAATAATCCATGCTGTGCTTCATCCACTCTCTATAGATAGGTGGCCAGGATGTTGGAAAGCTGAGATGTCTGGACTGCTCGCACACGTAAGTCACAAGAACACGTCCTCCCCAGAACTCGCTCATCCTTGAGAGCGAGCCAGTCCCAGCTGACCGTCCCAGCCGACCATCCCAGCTGACCATCCCAGCTGACCACTGAGCATTTGTCTGGTAAGGAAGCAGTGTGCACAGAGTGCAATGTCAGTCTACTCACACTTGGACTCCAGCATCTCCCTGAACAGCTGCTGGATGGGGATGCTCTTCTCTGCTGAGTTCCTGGAGACATGGTCCACAGACTCTGAGGAGAGTTGGCGGAGGGTAGGGAGGGTTGAGAGGAGGTGGCAGACCCGCCTGCTGTCCCCAGGGTAGTCCTTCATGATGTGGTGATGCAGGGCGTCATACAGGTTGTTCTGCAGCTCACTCAGATGGGTGTTCTCCTCCACTCTGGACAGCTCTATACAAGCAAGACAACACAAGCAACCCCACATTAAAACTGCCCACTTGACTGACTGACTGACTGACTGACTGACTGACTGACTGATTGACTAACTGACTGACTGACTGACTGACTGATTGACTGACTGACTGATTGACTGACTGACTGATTGACTGACTGACTGACTGACCTACCATTACTGACTGGATGACTAATTGACAGACTTATCAACTGCATGATTGACTTACTAGCTACCTGATAAATTGACTCATGATTAAAGGAATTGCAGCCCTTTTACAAAAGTTATGAAACTCAACATGGGTGAGTAGTATACCCTAATGATAAGGTGTGTGATGTCTAACTGTCATAGCTCTACAAAGCTTTATTTGCACTCAAGCCAGAAGCATACCAATGACCAAGCCATGAAAATGCATAAATAGAAAATAATGTTAAAAACAAGTTAGATTGGCCATACCTGCAGCCATACAAAGAGAGATCTATGACACTTGAAATTCTAGTTCATTAGAGAACCACTATGTGACATTTTCTGGGGGCTTGTCCATGACTTGGGAGACACACTTACCCACATTACACAGGATGATGGCCTTGAGCAGTGCATATTCCTCCTTGTCAATGCCAATATCCCGGAGTTTCCTCACCAAGTGCAGAGCTTTAGCCACCAGTGAGCCTAGGCCACTGCGGGCCGCCTGCTCCTCATCCATGCTCAGCCCCTACACACAGGCAAGATGAGTAACTCTTAATAAATAGTCATGACCACACACAGGCAAGATGATTTACTCTTAATAAATAGTCATCCATACACACAGGCAAGATGAGTAACTCTTGATAAATAGTCATCCATACACACAGGCAAGATGATTTACTCTTAATAAATAGTCATGATCACACACAGGCAAGATGATTTACTCTTAATAAGCAATCATCCATACACACAGGCAAGATGATTTACTCTTAATAAACAGTCATCCATACACACAGGCAAGATGATTTACTCTTAATAAATAGTCATGATCACACACAGGCAAGATGATTTACTCTTAATAAGCAATCATCCATACACACAGGCAAGATGATTTACTCTTAATAAACAGTCATCCATACACACAGGCAAGATGATTTACTCTTAATAAATAGTCATGATCACACACAGGCAAGGTGATTTACTCTTAATAAATAGTCATCCATACACACAGGCAAGATGATTTACTCTTAATAAAGAGTCATCCATACACACAGGCAAGATGATTTACTCTTAATAAATAGTCATCCATACACACAGGCAGGATGATTTACTCTCAATAAGCAATCATCCATTCACACAGGCAAGATGATTTACTCTTAATAAACAATCATTCATACACTCAGGCAAGATGATTTACTCTTAATAAATAGTCATCCATACACACAGGCAAGATGATTTACTCTTAATAAATAGTCATCCATTCACACAGGCAAGATGATTTACTCTTAATAAATAGTCATCCATACACACAGGCAAGATGATTTACTCTTAATAAATAGTCATCCATACACACATGCAAGATGATTTACTCTTAATAGAGAGTCATCCATACACACAGGCAAGATGATTTACTCTTAATAAATAGTCATCCATACACACATGCAAGATGATTTACTCTTAACAAATAGTCATCCATACACACAGGCAAACAAGAAAATACAACACTGCCATCTATAAACAATACACTATGTTGCATTATGTTATTTCATCATGTACGTATGTTTGTTTGTTTGTATAATATGCTCCCACCTGTATAGATATAGCTGTTTGGAAGTGCAGTTCTCGTCACTGAAATGGCTGCCCTGGTTAAGTACATCAATAATAAATGGATAAATAAATAAATGCATACTAACCTTTGTGAAGGCTATTCTGTCAGGTTTCATGAGTGGGATTGACCTGAAGATGACCTGCCACAGAAGTATCTCCATCCAGCCATCTTGTAGCAAGACCCGCCGGTCTCCCAGAGATAACTCCGTAAACCCTGCATCAAACAAAATTATTCATCAACTCAGCTGCATCTCAAACCCTGCATCTACAAAAATCAGTAATCAACTCAGTACCAACTCAAACCTGCAACAAACAAAAAATACTCATCAGCTCAGTTCCAACTCAAGCCCTGCAACAAACAAAATCACTCATCAACTCAGTTGCAACTCACACCCTGCAACAAACAAAATCATTCATCAACTCAATTGCAACTCAAGCCCTGCAACAAACATAATACTCATCAACTCAGTTGCAACTCAAACCCTGCAACAAAAAAAATCAGTCATCAATTCAGTTCTAACTCAAACCTTGCACTGAAGAACATGACTTTCATATCTAGCCAGTAATCATTGATCTGTATGAGGTAAAATCTAATTTGACTTTCCACAGACAACATCCTACTGAAGGAGCTTTGACCATTGATATTTGACCATTGATGTTTGACTATTGATGTTTGACTCACCAGGCACTTGCTTGGCCCACTGGACAACGTTGACGAGTGCCCGGTCGCCCAGGTCTGTGATGATCTTCATTGCTTGGAAGGCTGGGTCCTTGTCTTTCAGGCTGGGGTCAATGGGGCCCAGCGTGCTGACCGGCGGCTCAATCTTCAGCAGGTGTTTGGTTAGCTCAGCAGCTACACAGCAGGCCAGAGGGCAAGAGGTCAGTCAGGAAGAAAGAGGTCAGGAGGCAAGAATCATGTTAGTACACAGGACAGGACATTCACAGTACAGGGAAACCCCGTTATAACGAGCACGGGTATAGCGAGAACCCTGTTATTACGAGGACATTTCTTGGGGCCCGATTTTTCTTCCATAGACCTCCGTGTATTCTGTTTTCATATAACGAGATCGGCTATAGCGAAATTTCTGCTATAACGAGGCAAATTCCCAGCCCAAGAATAAGGAAAAAGAAAAGGAATCAACCCCGTTATTACGAGCACTCCTTTACAGCCACGCCGCGCAGCGAGGGAAATGCAACAACAGCACATAGTCAAGCAATTTTCTTTGCGCCGTTGAACACTGATCACACACACCGTGCAAGAATCCACACACACACACAGCCACACATGCATACATGTCCACATTACGTGCGTGCGGTACTGTCTCTGCCAGAGCCGTATCTCTATACAGCTAGCTCTGGGTACTGCATGCCCCCGTGAAGTCACACACGCACATGGCGCCTCTTCACACATGCGACACCGCGCGTGTACGACCGGCCGTGCCTGGAGATTGTGTTCAATGATCATTCATTGCATACACGCGGTCATGCCAGCAGGCACGGCCGGGTAAATGAGCCTCCCCGCTGCTTCATTTGTCGGTAAACGGAGGCGTTGAAAATATCATTTATTTACGTTTCCAACAGTGCTGTAAGATATTTTAGTGAATTGTTAGCTAGTGAATTCAATTTAGAATGCTTGCAAAGCCATTAAAAGATTACAGTACTAACGGTAAATATGTTATTATTTGTGTAGTCCTATATATGCATTTTTTCTGTATGTATTGATCACGTACTGGTATAGCGAGCAATCGGCTATAGCGAGGAAAAAGTGTGGGTCCCGATCCCCTCGTTATAACGGGGTTTCCCTGTATTACCATTATGTTATGGCACACCAAAACAAAAGTTGATCCGAGTATTTGGATATGTGTTGGACTTGTGATGAGAATTGTAATTTTCTTTTGATATAGTTTTCTTTACCAAAGAGTCCAATTCTCATTTCAAGAAGTCTGCATTCTCTAAGAACAGCTAGAGTTTAAATAAACAAATTTGCAATTACATTGCCAAAAATGCCGCTCTATGGGGTTTGTGTGCATTACTTGTGATAAAAGGATCCACTAGATCCACTACTTTCAGATGGATCAGAAGTTGTGGTCCTTCCATCCTGCAGGAGGGCTTTCTAAACAGCTGGATGCTGAAACAGACTGACCATTAGGTACCCATCATCCTTCCTGGGGGGAATCACCTCTCCTATACTTGGCCCTACGTGCTCCTATTCTTGGTGCTAAGACAGACTGACCGTTAGTCAGGTACTGGTCATCCTTTCTTGGGGCACTCACTTTTCCTATACTTGGCCTTACATGCTCCTATTCTTGGTGCTAAGACAGACTGACCGTTAGTCAGGTACTGGTCATCCTTTCTTGGGGCACTCACTTTTCCTATACTTGGCCTTACATGCTCCTATTCTTGGTGCTAAGACAGACTGACCGTTAGTCAGGCACTGGTCATCCTTTCTTGGGGCACTCACTTTTCCTATACTTGGCCTTACATGCTCCTATTCTTGGTGCTAAGACAGACTGACCGTTAGTCAGGTACTGGTCATCCTTTCTTGGGGCACTCACTTTTCCTATACTTGGCCTTACATGCTCCTATTCTTGGTGCTAAGACAGACTGACCGTTAGTCAGGTACTGGTCATCCTTTCTTGGGGCACTCACTTTTCCTATACTTGGCCTTACATGCTCCTATTCTTGGTGCTAAGACAGACTGACCGTTAGTCAGGTACTGGTCATCCTTTCTTGGGGCACTCACTTTTCCTATACTTGGCCTTACATGCTCCTATTCTTGGTGCTAAGACAGACTGACCGTTAGTCAGGCACTGGTCATCCTTTCTTGGGGCACTCACTTTTCCTATACTTGGCCTTACATGCTCCTATTCTTGGTGCTAAGACAGACTGACCGTTAGTCAGGTACTGGTCATTCTTTCCCAGGGCACTTACCTCTCCTATACTTGGCCCTCCGTGCTGATGATGATGGAGCGAAGTCTGTCTCCTCAGGCCTCCGTCTGTACTTCTGTCTTCCACCACGCACTCTGTCCGGCCTCACACCTGTAAGGAGCCACGCATCAAATTTAGTCAAATATCACAAAAACAAGACTAACCAAATGGACGGACGTAACGCCATCAGCCACTTTGTGATGGAGACACAGCAATAAACATTTACCTCTACTGTCTATCTGCATACATTTATCAAATTTGATAACTATGCCTACAACCTCCTATGCCATAAGCTCTTATAGAAAATGGTATCTTCCAATGTCTGGAGAATTTGTTATCTGCCTATAAATTATGACTTGATTGAAATTTGAAAGAGACCTCAGACCTGTCAAATCTGACTGTCCCAGGTTAAATGATATTTGGTCAAATATTTTTTGAGTTATTAAAATAACAGTGAAATTTTAGGATTTGACCTATGACCTCTGTAAATACTGCCATGTTTTCTTATTTCTTGCTGTTTGTTTATGATGAACATAAAGAAAGCAATTCTTTTCGGTTCATATCTGCAGTCGCAGCACACACCATGGCCCGTACATTGAATATACCAGAAACGCAAAGTCAGAACTGTTCCTTTCCTTTTCCATCATGATACTAGTGTTACTACTAGTACAACAGTTTCAAACTGGTGATAAGCATGCTAAGATTAAACTGCTGGGTTTTCTATTTTGTGTAAGCAGTCTACTGTTTACTGATATATAAAGCCTGACATGACTACCACAGTAACAGCATAGAACCTAGTCCAAATGTTGATGTACCAGTCAAATCATTACCCAGGGGCTTAGGGCAAATGAGCCCCATCCAAGCTAGAAAGATCCCGAGAGAAACGATTCATTCTCATCAGGTCTAAAGCACAACATGGTTCAGACTGTCCATTACATGACATCAGGCTCGAACAGTTATTTTGTAATTTGTCCCCTGACATGGACCGTACTGTTGATACAGAGTCGAGTCAGGAAGGTTACTTTCTCTTTCCATAGTGGCAGGAGTTGTCCATTTATGACACGGACATCCTCTCTATAGGGCTGAAAGCTGAGAGGAAATGATGGTTAATCATGATATCTGTGTCAAGGCAAGAGCAGACTGGAAATATACACGTACATTTGTATAGCCATGCTTCAATGTGTGAGTATCTGTGGGCACTGACCGACACATTCATGTATAGGAGGCTGCAGCAGGCTGCAATCAACATCTTTAAACTACACAGATTCATTCCAGCTACCTGAGTTATAGTGCACTACCAGTTCTGTAGTGCTTGTGATTACCAGAGTTCATCTTCATATATATTCACCATTTTTGTAATGTACAGTATTCACACCTTTCCCCCTATGTGCAATGTAATATGTTTAAGTCACCTGTGATTCACTTTCAATGGGTGAAATGAACTCTGAATCCATTAGTTGTTGCTAGTCAGACAAACCTCAGACAAGTATTGGGGTTGCCATCAGTAACATATTGTATGAATAACATGTTAGAACTTCCATAATGCGAATTCTCTATTGCTATTGTGCAGTTAAAGAGTTAATGTGAAGTGCTTGTTACACTGCTTAATTCTCCTCCAACACTCATTGATTCCAAGCCTGCTGAAACCATATAAGTTCATGAATAGAGCAAGTCCATCTCACTGTTTAATCATTGTTGATAAACATAAGGTATGAATTTTCTTGTTTACACCATTCACGCTGGACTGATCAATTTCAATCTCATTCCAATAATCTGCAAATGCATTTGCCTAATATTGCATTAATTCATACATGTATGTAAGACATGAAATAATGTCAAATATGTTGTTTAACTGTACATAATGCATTAATGAAATAAATGCATTCATTGAATTAGATTTAATTCTAAAAACCAGGATATCAATGAACGGGTCTGGATCCAGAAGACTAATCATTCTCAATGTGATGTCTGTTGTGGACTGTGATAAGAGGAGGATGATAAAGGGACTAGTCTTATGGTTGCTAGACTCTATGCCAAACAGTATGGAAGCTAGGGTATTTATTGGTCACTGATTGGAAGCAGTGTGTTTCTATTATATATGTAACCCAACTTGATGAGAGCTCTGCTCAGGGTTAATCAGAGAGAAGGCAGAGAGGTGAATGGACTTTAGTTTCCTGCTATTGTCACACACTTCAACGGGAACCCAACCCTGTTTGTCAAGTACATACATGTCCAGGATGCAAGCTACCATGTATGTGCGTGTACACACAGGACATGATGTGCAATGGACAAAACTATACAATGTGACATGGACATGTACATTTCATTTCCCCTCATAAATACATACAAAATGTGAACAAAATAACAACTGACATAGTGGCAGACTCATTAAAAAATCAGAAAGCCTTGTGTAAAAATAAGACAAAAATAATCATACACTGCAACAAACAAGCTCACATTTTACTTTCTGCATACTTGAACACATTACTTAATGAAACCAGAGCCTAACATTGAAGCCATGATACAGACAATATGAACACAACAATCATGGCTGTAATAGTGGCTCACATCAATATTTTTGTTATGTTTTCACATTCCATGCACTTTGTTCACAACATGGTAACCACTGAAAACTTGTCCAAGGCTTTTCTGACTAGCAACAACTAAAAGATTCATAGTCCATTCTATCCACTAAAACTGAATCAGGAAATACAGGAAAATGAAATAATGCAATACTACACAGTTGAGAATACGTCACGAGAGCAGCTTATTACAATTGTACTTGTTGATATGAGGATCCATGTAGATGAACTAATGCCCGTGATAGGATATCATTAGAATACCTGTATGTACATGTACTTGTTGATATGAAAGGAAAGGATCCATGTAGATGATCTAATGCCCGTGATAGGATATCATCAGAATACCTGTATGAGGATCCATGTAGATGATCTAATGCCTGTGATAGGATATGATCAGAATACCTGTATGTACATGTACTTTGTGATAGGAAAGGATCCATGTAGAATATTTTAGTGCCTATGATAAGATCTCATTAGAATGCCAGCTTGACTACATGGAGGACTCACCATCAATCATCATGCCCATGTCAATGCACTTCTGGAAGCGGCACGCCGGGCAAGCCTTGCGCCTCTTCTTGTTCACCTCGCACTTGTTCTTGGAGTGGCACTGGTAGTTCAGGTTTCCTGTAAGAGCCACGGACAATATCAATTGTGGATCACATCATCAAATATTCACTTCATTGCAATCAATTCATTTGACAGTACAATGATATTGTGTTTAACAAAAAGAAGCAATACTTGTGAGCTTGGGCCGGGTATATACAGTGTACATGGAATTAGTTTAACTACCTACTTCACCGTTGAACCCCTGATGCTTCACCAGGAGAGCTGTTCTGAAAGGGGCAAAAGTGTCTAGTGCTACATTGTTGTGGACAATATGTATTTCAAGGTAAAGCAAGGTTTTGAGCTCTGACCAATACATGCTGAATGATCTGTCATTTACATGTTTACTATTGATCTTTGAGAGCCAGACAAATCTATTCTCTCTGACATTTATATGCATTACTGGTTAAACAAAACAAATCACATGGCACATTGAAAGAACCACAGTCCTTCTCACTGTCATTTGAATACATTACATTATCATTCATTAGGTTTGAGTAATGGTGCATTATCAATTCATGAATATTGGTCTTTTGAATATATCCCAATCATTTCCCTACATCAGTTTACTGACATCAGCATATTTGTTTTAGGCAACACAGGGTTTCCTGATACTCATGGAAAATAAACTGATTAAGTTTGTGAGAAATAAAAAATGATTGTTTTTTTTGTGTGTGTTCCCACTTATACAGCCAATATGCTAGTTTCTATATGTATACCCCATACAAGTACACAATGGGCAGAGCTGTTCGCTGGTCACAAAGACAGTAAGGTACTCCATGCCTATGCTAATCTTCTGATAACCTTTGATACTGATAACTCGTGAACTTCACAAGTGAACAGTGAAACATTCTACCAACAAATCAGAGGTCATAGTCCAAATGATCTCAAACTTGGCTAAAACAGAGGATACAGCCACATGCTAGAGTGTCACAAAAATATGAACAATACTGAACAATGAACAAAACAATGAATAGGAAACTCAAAGAACTAGGAAATAAATGGAGGTAGAAGAGAGAACAAAAAGGACCAGAATGATAAGAAGACAAAAGGAGAAGGGGAAGGATAAGAAAGAAGTACATGTAGAAAAGGCAACAACTAGGCTTCAGCCAGTTCATTACCAGCTCTAAGATTGTGTCATTGTCACAACAGTCATGACACTCAGCATGGATCAGTGGTAAACCTCAATGATAAAGTATGAAATCAGTCATAGTTTTATGAACCTTCATAATTAAGTTGAATTGAAAGAGCCCCAATTCTGATAAGGCTTCTTGAGAGCAAGAGTTTATCTAATATCTCCACCACAGAAGATTGTACTAATGCAAAATTGTTCATGGATGTTCAGGCGCATTTTTTATAAGTGCAGCTGCCAAGATGGGAATCACAGGAGCCACAGAATCACCCTAAAGGCATCACAACAACCAATCTGCAAACCAACAACAGCAACATCCCATAGCCAAAGCAATCATTGTCAAATTTTCCTGATGCCACGTGCGAAGCCTGATGTACTCTGCCAAGTTGCAGCTGAAGAACACCGACATAGTCATCCACAAAGGGATTAATTGCGATAAGACCTGACACCAGAGCGTCAACACATCTACTTCAAAACGTTGTCACACAAGAATACATCGCGTACCTGGTCGATAGATGGGAGAATCTTCACCCTTACTATCGATGGACGCAAAAAGCTGATTACCTCGGAACGCGACATCCAACGTCTGTGACTCGTGTGTACTACTACTGTCTCCACATAATGTGACTCACTTATCACACAAAACGATGACCTCTCGTGAGTACGAAGAATGTGGCTTTTCCTTTAATCTTGATGACAATGACGATGTAAATACTTTGAACTATACTCCTAAATATTCTTATTATGATTTCGATCAAGTTTGTAGTTCTACATATATCTAATAATGCATCAACCAATAGACTCCATCTCATTTATTATAATGCAAGGGTTCTCAATAAAAATTTGGATCAATTATATGAAGATTTATACCTCCTGAAATTACCATTTTCTGTTATAGGTGTGACCGAGACATGGATAAATAACTCATCAATTAATTTCTCTTTACCAGGATATTCATTTTCCTTGTGCCGACAAAAGGAATTTGTCCTGGCATTGCACCTGTTCTAACAATGAAGGTCAACCTTTAACCTGTAACAATAGAGGTCAGCCTTAGCTTTCAGTATAAATAGTTGGTTCTTCTTGTAATTTGTTCATATCTGCGTGATAACCTGATGAGCTGCTGATCAAAAAGCTTTGTTATCCAACATTTACTTTTTAAAGCAATTTGGAAATATTCCTTTTACCAAGAGAATCGGGTTGAAGACCGAGGAGGAGGTATTGGATTATTTGTAAAAAGAAAATGTTAATATTCGTGTTTTACCAGAAGTTAAGTTGTCCGTCGAATGTGTAAATTCTCTTTTTGATGAAATTATTGAAAAAAATAAGAAAAATACTATTGTAGGTATTGTTGTAAACCATCATCCAATGTTATTGATTTTATAAACTCCCTGGATTCTGTTTTAAATGTTATTAAAAGACAATCTAAAACATGCTTCATTATGGACGACTTCAATTTAGACATATTACAATACAACCAATGCAATATGATTCATAATTATTTGGGACATTTTTTTTTCTATGTTCTTTTTTCCAGATCATATGTATATGCCTCCATCACGACCGTTACTCTATGAATTCAAAACACTTATTTTTTATATTATCATGCTAAAAATGGGTATCATCATGTACCATTACTTTTTAGGTTCATTACCGGAATACTTGGTGACCATGGTTTCTTTGAATATCCATGTCCACAATTATAACACTAGGCATAATCAGTTATTTCATCAATCAAAGGTCACATCTCACTCTCTTTTTAAATTTATTTGATTCATTGGTCCTATTTTATGGAATGCATTACCTCCCGTATTACGCATTATTCAATTTGGAAGCTCGTTCAGAAATAAATACAAACACCATCTACATGTACTGTCGCAGTTCAATTATGTAACCAGCAGCTATCTAAATTCTCGATGTTTTCCTGTTCTTTTCAATTCGCTGCAATGGATGTATCAACTTTTCAAGCCACAAAGGCTTTTATGGAGACACCCTTTCACTTTCCAACAATTTGTTGGAATATCTTTTCATTATTTCTATGATTTTTTTTTTTAATAAAAATACAAGCAAGCAAAAAAGGCCAAGGCACAATTGACAGTGTTTATTTTATTATGCAATTCAGAAAAAGTGGTATTATGTACAAAAACCTATGCAAAATTTCAATTTTTGTCCGATTTTGGCTGACATACAATTACATGTTTCCGCAACCTCTACAGGGAGTGTCCAAATTTTTGGTCTCAAAAGTTCCAAGACACTTTAAAAGAAATAGTCATGAAAAAATGTGTCACAATTTGCAGTGGTTGTGCATCAGGTCCATTCCCCCCCCCCCCCCAAAAAAAAAAAAAAAAAGGGAGGGAAATCAGCCAGAAAAAGTGTCAACAAAATAATCTTTTGGGTTTTTTTTTTTTTTACTTTTCCTGAACAGATCAAATATCACACCAATTATTGTAAAGTTATAGGCTGGTGCGGAGTGTCGTCATATCCGCTTAGCAACCCCTTAGAGCGATGAAAACATCAGCTTTTCAACATCAGCCAGTCCGACAGCCGCGGCAGGGCAATGGTTCAATACCCCCGCCTAGCAAGCCTTCACCCGAGAATCTCCACGTGCAATTTGCTCTCATCAGTTGTCCACAGCAACGTATTGTTATGCATGACCTTTGAACGATTGTACCCGTATGTCCGCGCCCGCCTATACTGCTGATCCATGCTGAGTTTTCATGACTTTTTGAGTACCTCAACAAGTTTATTAAATCCATATTGCGAAATTAAATACAATGTTGTGTCATATGCAATTGTTTCCTACAAAATATCTTCACATGTACGTCTAATGTAGTTACAAAGAGAGCAATACACAAATCACATTAAATCCCAGAATCTGGAATAAACCGTGAAATTTGAAGGAGAAAACAAGTATCTACAAATCAAGTAGCCTGGGTCTGGCTACAGTAGACTAATCATTCTCAATCTATTCTTTGGCTCCCCAATTTAGAAAAGAGGAAAAAGATATAGTGACTAGACTTACAATATCAAGATTTAATTGACCAGTTTGGATTAGATGCCAAGCTATGACTTGTGTTTTCAGGCAGTCGAGTTGGTCTTACCTTGGACGGTTCTCTTGAAGAAAGCCTTGCATGCCTCACAGGACGCTATACCGTAGTGGTAGCCAGAAGCAAGGTCTGAGCAGACTGCACACAGCCGAGGGTTCTGGCTGTTCTCTCCCTCAGCTCCTCCAGGCCCTGCCCCCTCTGGCCCACCCCCTTCAAGCCCCGCCCCCTCATCATCCAGCAGGGCTGTCTGCATGCCATTGACCAGGGAAGAGCTGTGTGACTCTGGGGAACACACACTGTCACTGCTGCAGCCTGGGCTACCCTCATACTCGGCTTTCACCGCACCCAGTGGGGGAGACTGTAGCAGGGTGGGGCAGGGACATACAGGAGGAAACAGGGAGACAAGGAGAGGGGGGGCAGGGATGGAGGGAGACAAAGGGAGGGAGACAGGGAGAGGCAGGCAAGAACAGAGAGGGAGGGAGGGAGACAAAGAGAGGAAGACAGGGAGAGTGAGACAGGGAAAAGGAGACAGGAAGGGAATGAGACAAAGGGAGGGAGACAGGGAGAGGCAGGCAAGAACAGAGAGGGAGGGAGGGAGACAAAGAGAGGAAGACAGGGAGAGGCAGGCAAGGACAGGGAGGGAGGGAGGGAGGGAGGGAGGGAGGGAGGGAGGGAGGGAGGGAGGGAGGGAGGGAGGGAGGGAGACAAAGAGAGGGAGACAGTGAGAGGCAGGCAAGAACAGGGAGTGAGGGTGACAAAGAGAGGAAGACAGGGAAAAGAAGACAGGAAGAGGCAGGGAGGCAGGCAGGGAACAGGGAGGGAGGGAGACAAAGAGAGGGGGACAGGGAGAGGGAGACAGGGAAAGGGAGACAGGGAGGGAGGGAGGGAGACAGGGAGAGGCAGACAGGGACAGGGAGGGAGGGAGGGAGACAGGGAGAGGGAGACAGGGAGAGTAAATGGATTAATAATATCATTCTTATTACATCTTTCAGGAGAGTCTCTATGAGCTGAAGATATGAATAAAGATATGTACATGTAGTTGGAAGTGGAAAATTACATAACTTTGCTTCAAGAGATTTGTCTCTATGAAAAGGTTTGTTTTTAACATGTGCTTGAATATCTTGTTTTCTTGGGTTAACACAGTCTGTAGCATGTAAATGAAGTGGATGAGAGGAGAAGGGGTGTGGTTACCGAGTAGCCAGAGAGCTGGGCGTAGTTGGGTGTGGATGGTGCCGATGAGTCACCTTCGTCTGATGAGGCCATGGCTGCATTCTCTCTCACCAACCATTACACAGCTGATCACCACCGTTCCTCTCACGCTTCCTTCTTGGCTCAACCTTCGTTCCTGGCTCAACAGTCGCTCCTAGTTCAACAGTCACTCCTACATGTAGCTCAACAGTCGCTCCTGGCTCAACAGTCGCTCCTTGCTCAACTCTATCTAATGCAAAGAAGGAAGACCAATAGCAAGTCTACAAATAATAGATACATAGTTCATAGTAACACCATGGAAAGACAATCCGCTAAATCAAAAACTTTTGTATACCTCATCTTGATCATCCTGATATCTGACAGGCCTGAAGTACATGTAACTTTAACCATCCTCTATGAGCAAAAGTATCATATTTGCATTAATAAATAGCTGTCAATAGCACTTTTTGCTAGTGATAATCATTAGCCTCGCAATGTGTGGTCAACAAGGGATCTAAGATCACAACGTTTCATGTGCTTCAAACACTTAGTCAGGTGTGATACAAGATTGCAGTGAGTAGCGTTTTTTATACCCTTTGGTCAGTGCAGCGCACAGCTCATGCACACATTGCAACTACAAATTTGATTATCTTATATCTGTGGCTGTATCCCTCACCCCTCCACCTTCAAAGAGCAAATATGACTATTATTTTGGTTTACAAAGTGCTAACATAAACTTCTTTAAAGCAGCATAAGCCCAGACACATGTTCAATTGTAAATGAAATTTTCATTGATATGCCTCTGCTCTCTTGCACAGACACTGAAGTATAATCCAAATTTTTAACAGTAAAATTTCATTGCCCCATGCCTAGAACACTTGCTATTTCACAAAAACATACAACTTGATTGAGAGAGACCTGTCATATATTATCACTGTACCAAGTTGATATGTGGTGATTTTGATCCAATATTTCAAGAGTTATCACATTAGCAGCAAATCATTATTTGACCTTGACCTTTTATTCATCACCAAGGGACATAATGCAATCCGGCCACTTTGTGGTGGAGGCAAACAAATTAGGTCAAAAATAATTTTTAAAACAATAGTTGTGCCAGTTTGAAGAGCACAATTATGATTTAAACATTTGTATCATGTTGCCAATTTCATTTTTTATTATCATCCATTCACCTATATTTCACTTTAAAAATTTATTACAAAGTGCTACAAATTACTGAACAACCAAAATTGTGCATCTTTGCAAAAGAGAATGACATTTCCTATGATGCATCTTCTATCACTGTGACATTTTCTCCATCTGTTAATCCCTCTCACATACATACACACATACATGTATGTAGCTCTTAAACATAACAATCACAGAAATAATTGCTTCCAGGTTTAATACATACAATGTACTCATCAGAAACAATGACTGAACACAAGAACAAAGGTACCAACACATGGGCAGGGAGACATATACACATATGAATGTCATCAAGAAGTTACAGTATATCATTGTGTACTTTGATCAGTGGTCTACTAATTCTACCAAGGAAAGAAAAGGAGGTATAAACAAACATACTTCTAGGCAAATAATAACAGTTATGAAATGAAACTCAAATAGATGCATACTTCAATCCTGTAAGAGCTTGTAAATCACAGCAAGGCAAAAGCTTTACTGTACCTTCAAGACTTGAGTCTTTGTACTGTCAATATTAGCATGCAGTGTGTATTGTGTTTCACAGAAGAAAGGTGAGAGAGAGAAAGAACAGCCATCGCACACTGTGCATACAATAATAGAACATCTCCTCGTGGTCGCATACGTTCATTGTTCACGCTCATGCTGTACAGGTTGCCCAGATTTCGAATTTGAGCTTCAGTTGACATTCAATGATTTACAAAAACAAATGTCCCGGGCTGGTTTACAAACATGAGAACAATTTCAGTAAAGAGTACCATAATATGTGTGGGCAAAGAAACAAACCTGAGAGAGATGAATGCAGCATGCAGTCCTTTTATTTTGATGCCACAGAAGAGCACATTAAATACAGAACTGCTTAGCTTCAAATATTCATGTTTACAAGCTCATTAGAATATCTAAATAAAGGAATAGTGCAATAAAAATGTTCCTTAAATTTGTTTGTACTATGATTAATTTTGGTTAGATTTTAACAGTCCGATCCAGGTTGCCGGTCCAGATGACAGTCAAACCAGGCAGCTAGTTACATGTACATGCACATACAGGTCCGATATAACTGCCTATAGACATATCATACTATAGCAAGCAAGCTTACAGCCATCCCAGTCAGCTAGCTACATATAGGTCCAGTATGCACATGTATCTGCAAGCTAGCAAACTTGAAGTTGGTAGGTGGCAGCTAGCTACAGGTATATACAGGTCCAGTAGGTACCTACCTGAAGGCCTGTCATAAATCTACAAACTAACAAGCTAGAAATCAACAGGTGGTTGCTACAGTAGCTACATACAGGTCCAGTTTGTAGCTTCTTGAAGGTCTATCATACATGTATCAAACATTTAATGCCAACGTGTACAGAGAGCCTGCTACTTTCAAGCCCTACATACAATAGAATGTTATTCTTTGCAGCAGTTATAATATTCATTGACTTAGTTTTGAACTGCACAGGTTATACTGCAAACCTGCGGGAGAACCCTTAATATGAGAAGCCTCCACACAAGAAGCATGGCCTTCAGGCTGTAGGATAATTCTTATCAAAACTGAAAACAAATAAGTTTACCTGTAGCCAATTGTTCATTCTTCTCTTTTCTCAGCTGGAGAAGAAATCGAGAATGATTAGTATGTACTGCAGGCAGACTCATTCATTACATAGTATAGATTGGATTGGAAATGCCAACTGCCTGATAGCTATACTACAACCAAGGCCCTATATTCTTATTGCCGACGTTTTATGATATACTGGTACCATGCTTTTTCTTGGCTTGGATGGAAAAAACTTTTTGTGTAATCGTACTTTCATTCATAGAAATGGGCAGCAGGGCAACCCATGTAGTAGTATGTAGCACACTGTGATGTACATGTACCTCACTTTCATCCTTAAAACCCTCTCAGTATGACTAATAATATTCACAGGTCAATTACAACATATTATATCACCTATGGGACTAAAAGGCTTACAAGCTCTCACTTGAGTTGTCTTCATTAAACAGAAGTCACAGAATGATACATTATTCAGCAGAATGGTTGGTATTTAAAATTCTAAACACAAAAAAAAGGAAGTCCCCTCCCCCCCCCTCCCCCCCCCCCCCAAGTAAATGGTTGGTATTTAAAATTCTAAACACAAAAAAAAGGAAGTCCCCTCCCCCCCCCCTCCCCCCCCCAAGTAAAATAGCATAACTTTTTATCAAAGAGGTTTTGGGCAAAATGATTTGGCAGGATTGTTCCTTACCTTATTGACTAACCTCTGTGTGAAAATCACATTAATTGAATTAGTCATGCATAAGTGGACAAATTTTAAAGGCAAAAATGTCACTTTTCAAAAGTCACAAGGGTAATTGTTTATGCCGTTTTAACAATACATTTTGGCATTTATTGTGTGATTTTTAGTCTTTTTCACTCAACCATGGCGCGAAAATGACTTTTTATGTTTACATGTCAGGTCATGTTTCATCTTTGTCAAAATATCCAGTTTTATTTTTTCACCAAAATAAAGGGTTTTTAAAAGTTTCAATCTCAAGAGGGATGAGTATTTGTTAAGGGGTGCTCACTCAACCAGAACAATGAGTTGAGTGTCGGGATAGGTGTTAGTGCATCGAGAAATGGATAATAAACATTGAAAGAAAAACATAAATTATGCACCAGAAATTGAATTAATCAAAAATTCATGACAGAATCCCAAAATGACCCTTGTGACTTTTGAAAGATGACATTTTTCCCTTTAAAATTTGCCCAATCATGCATGACTGATTGGATTAATGTGATTTTCACACATAAGTTAGTGAATAAGTTAAAGAACAATCCTGCCACATTATTTCGCCCAAAACCTCTCCGATAAAAAATTATGCTATTTTGCTTAGGGGGGACTTACTTTTTTGTTGTGTTTAGATCATTTTGCAGGGTTACGTTATGTTACAGTATTCAATTAAAAAAGCTAATAGCTCTAAGTGGTGTTTAATGCTCTTTCAGTATAGCTTAAATCTGTGAGTACTGGCATTACCAATCCATTGTTATTGCTATTTTAGTCAGGGAAACACTTAATGTTTTGGTTGGGTTTAGAAATAGACGATTTCATTTCCTATGGGTGTGGTTATATCAAACCAAATACAGTCAGGCGTTCCAAAAAAGTGAAAGTTCAAAACCCTTTAAAAATGAAGTAAAAAACATTTTAAAAGGGCTACTGTATATCAAGAGAGTTTAGAAAGTTTAATCGTGTCCACTCAGCATAAACTTGCTTAAAACATAAAGTTATTTTTAATCTGGATAGAAAGACTGCAAGAACGGTCTTCAGAAAAGGATGTTACCACATCCTTAAATGAAACTGATTTTCAAATTTACAAACCCTATTTAATTTTTAGATTAACGAGCCTCCAGGTATACGAAAGTAGTGTGTTCTGAATAACACTCCTTTGGAATAATGAAGATCACCCGTTCGGAGAGCTCCCCGTGTGAATTAATAACCACCTTGCAGCAGCCTGGCTACATGAATTAACAAATTTGTGCTCAGGCCTTCAATGGAGGGCACTTCCCATCGGATGGTGACCAGTGGCAAGAACACAGCATGATGAGTAAACGTTTGTCATAAAACACAGAGGTCATAGTGATATATGCTGTACAGGTAGTAGCCTGGTTTCAGGCTGTTGAGCATTTCTAAACAAAACTATAAAGGGGTCTGGCTGGAGTAGACTACCAGTAACCATTCTCAATCTCTCCTTCAGCTCAAGCCAGATGGACAAAAGAGGAGAATTATAAAATGACCAGCCATATGAATATTAAACTCTTAATAGCGAACTAATTCTGAATGTTTTGAAGCTAAATCCAAGCTGACAACATATCAAAGGGTAGATTGAGAGAATGAAGTACAAGACCCTGTCTTATCAATATTTGTGATTGCTTGCAACTTGACTTCCCATGTATATCAATCGTAACTCTTAGTGGTTTGGATTTGCGATGGATCCAGATCCATCACAACTTAAGACGGAACCCTAGTCTCCTTTCTTACAATTCAGAGTTCATTTTATTTCTTTTAGCAAGTGAACATCCAATTGAAACAGTATGAAACTTTGCTAGTGAAGATCATTTGTCTCGCAATGAACAGTCAACAGAATCTAAAAAGATCGCAACGTTTCGTGCACCGCTTTTGTCAGGTGTGATACAAAATTGTAGTAGGTAGGGGGTTTTAAATACCCTATGTAATGAAACTTATGTTTGTACATTGAACATACATGTACAACTAACATTCATGTGAGGCTTGAAATGAGATAATATGTTTATGTTTGCAATAAATGGTTAGCATAAAATTCATACCTATATCATGATACAGTTTGAAAAGTATGACAAAAGTAAACATATTGTAGTTTTGAGTAAATACAATATGAATATAAAACCAGGTACTCAGATGGTTAACTTGCACTGTGTAATACACACCAATCCCAACGAGCAGGAGTTTATCTGACACACAAAGAGTGAAGCAAGCAATCAAGGCAAACCTTACAAGCACCTGAGTCGTCTCACTTTCAAACAAAGCAATAATCTTGCATCAACACAACAAACAGTCATCATATCAAGAAATCATTTTCAGACGGATCCTGAAACTTGGAGAGAGTGCAAACTGTCAACTGTCAATGTATCATATTATGTACAAACTTTTCTATAAAGCAAATCACAACACCCAGTTTGCAAGAACTAGCTCCCGCCAAAAAATCCAAAGAATCCAAAGTCTTTCATATTCCAACAGTATGAATCAAACACTAACAGATTAAAAAATAGCCCACTTCCTTCTTTTGTCAATTTAGTCAACCAACTGTCATCATAAACTGTAATTGAAATGTATTGGGAAGAGGAGTTTCTATTTGAAAGTGGTTTAATAAAAAGTTAAGTGGAATGGTTTCATATTCATTGTATTTACTAAAAAACTACAATTATACAATATGTCTTCTTTTGTCATACATTTTAAACTGTATCATGGTCTACATAGTAATTTTATGCTAACCATTCATTACAAATATGGTTAGTTCAGTAATACTGCCAATCATGTACTCATATGAAAGGACTTCTAATAGATCATTATTGAATTGAATTGCATTTGACATACCCCAAGAATGCAGCTCGTAACTCTCTCAGTCCCATACAATAATATCCCCATGCGAATCCTAACACAATGTATTGCCTATGGGCCTGAGAGACCAACAATTATTGAAATTAACTTGTAATATTAACAAGAATTGTGTATTTTATAACAAGTTACATGTTACTCATAAATTCACCATACCGGGAAGGTGTTAATGATAGTGCTGTCACTGCTGGATAATGAAACATACTTGTATTTAATAAGCCAATATTTTTGCGGAAGACGGTATCACAGACATTTTTATAGGGTTTTTTTTTTTTTTTTTTGCGATTGGCACCCTGGGAACTTAAGTGCACATTGCCCAAGAACAACTCGCACCCACTACTTCCTGCACTATGCACACGCAACAAGACTGCGAGAAAACATCTTGAAAATTCCACCTCATACAGTAGTACATACTGTACTACACAGGTCATGTCACTGAGCACTTCAATGTCATAGAACAGTCATACTTCAAATATTTGGTCTCACAACAGATATTTGTTACTAAGTTCGACAACAAGGATGCATAGGATTCTCTGAACTCGAGTAGATTGAGAAGCACATGCAGGAGTAAAATGTAGACATTTGAAGGGACTACTTCTCAACCCTGTCATGAAATTAACACCCTGAAATATGTTTTGCATTAGACAGTAGGATGATTTTAATTTTCCTCCCTGGGGCTCGTTTGATATTCGCAATGGCTCATTCGCATTAAGCCTGTTTTACATTTTCACTGAACACATGTTTGGTATCTACCTCCACCTGCATTGCAAACATCTTATTGACTGACACCAGTAGGTCTGATCTGCTTCAAGGTTTGCTTGATCTATGATAAAGGCCATCGCCATTCCACTGACCAGTGATTAGCAGGACATGCAACAATTGGACCAAATCACTGCGCAATCAGCACAAACACTGGCTAAAACTTTGAAGGCTAAATGATGCAAAGGCTACAGTAATTAGAGAGGTCTATCAGCAAGGGATTGGTACTTCTATCAGACTTATACAGCCTAGATAGTATGTAGCAGGAAGAAAAATCAAAATCCATTTGCAGAGGCTACTTTTCAAGTCAGATGTCATGAAATGGACAACCTGAACCACAAAATGCATTTTAAGCAACATGGTTTTATTTTTAGCATTGTAGAGATTCTAGTGCCTTGAGCCCACATGCATGTTTTTAATGGTACATTGTACATGTAGGTCACATTGCAGTACTCCAATGCTTGGAATACAACTTTAATAAACAGTGCTCTGGGGTTTAACATCAGGTAGAATGACAGTGAAAAAATACATGGAGTTTCAGGACCATCTAGATCCTGCAATGCTAAAAATGGCCCCAGTTAATAACAAAATAGCCCATGTGAAAAGAAAAATCCATCATAGACTACAATGCAAAATTTAGTTTGGAGTGGTTTTTTATGGCAGCCAGATTGCAGAATATCCCCCAGAAACATTTTTTCCCTTTGGTGCATAATGAAAACTCTGTGTTTATACTCCAGAACATGTTGGCGTTAAATATTAGAAGAGTGTAAAGGATACCAGCTTAGTTAAACAGCATGCGGAACCACTGCTTAGTGTTTGAGACACAACCAGCGTGTAGCTTGCCTACCAGGCTGTTGGAAAGCTCTAATCCAAACTCAAATGAGAAAGAGAGTCTAATACTCATAAGTCACTTTATCATTCACCTTTCTTCTCAGATGGAAGGGGAAAAGTGAGAAAGTCTACTGTAGCCACCCCCTATATTGAATAGTTTGGTTTAGAAAATCTTGGCTACACAGTATGAATACTGTACAGAAAATGTGAGAGTTTTCACCTGAAAACAACACCTTTCAGAGAGTACAGGTACATGTACATGCAGAATATGATTTCAACTATACTCTACCATTCCCTCCCAATAATAGCACTGGAAAATTACTTTAAGTGAAAGGTATGGGCTGGTCATCCAAAACCTACATGTATACCGGTAGCCTAGAAAGTAAGAGACCAGAGACCGTTCTGCGCTATGGTTCGCAGCACAGTCCATGCCTTCAATGGGAGCATGCCCAGTGTGTGGTGCATCGCGCACTTAACAGGGGCAATACCATTGTGAATGTAGACAACGGCTGCGAGGTTTCAAACAAAAACATTGAGTTTTTACTTTTCTTGAAAAGTTATGTGAGGCTGTGACTGTGAGATTTCACACACATTATAAATGTTAGGGTATACTGCTGATTCCGACTGAGTTTCATTACTTTTGCAAATGGGGCATCCTGTCTTAAAGATTGTCCGTCCCTTTTGCAAGCTTAAAATTTGAAATCTTCTTTCACGATCGTAAATTGAAGAAAGTGTGATTCAAGACCATTTCTAAGAATATAGCATGTTGAAGCTTTCTGTATATGTAAAAAATTCAGCCGTTAAATTTCAAACCGACTTTTTTCGTACTACGAAAAAAGTATTAGTCTTTGTTACAGTATCTATGTGGTTATTATGCATGTGTGAAATCCTAATTTTATGAGTAATTACCAAACCTTGGAGATGATTCCTTCAATAGAACAGATTAATCAATAAAGCAGATATTTCAACACAAACTGCTAAGAGTCTGGGGTAAAGACTATTAATCAGACGTTGTTTACGTGCATTATTCGAATTTTACACTACGTATCAGTTTCAAATTCTGAATATACAGCTTGCTAACACTTCTCTATATGTTTTGCCAATGTTTCGATGGTTTTGTGGTGATCTGAAAAAGAGACGGGCTGTCTTTAACCCATAGCCTGCCCCAATGAATAAGCCCAGTGCCACGCCACTAATCCTCATTGTGCCATCCTCAAATCCGCCCTGTGCCAAGTTTATTTTGTGGCTTTTTCAGTTGCGCTTTATTTTCTGATGATATATCAAATATAAAATGCTGAATTACTCAAGAAAAGCAATCTGACAGGTGTATACGAAGACGCGTGACTGAAAGCCGATTATCTGATGCACGCAATGCGAGTTCAATAGGCAGTTCAATAGGCATGAACAATAACTGCTAGTACGAATGCAAGATTGCATTCAGAAAGCAGCGTAGCAGTGGCTTGCTCGCGTGAACGAAGCAGCCGATCGATAACGCGCTAGCGTGTATAAAGCAGCATAACAATAGCGCGCATGTGGCTCTATGGCATGGTAAGAGTTAAGCATCTGAATAATATGATTTAAACTGAAAAAAAAATGATGACTGCATAATGTTTTCAACTCAACCCTTACCCTAGGACACCAGGGTCGCATGTACCCTAATCACATGGGTCTTGTTTGTCTTAATTTCCGTTAAAAATAAACTATAAACCTTAAACCATTTCTATGTTGTGTATTACTACTATATAATGTACATTAAGTAGTGGTTTTAAGTCGGAAAAACTGGAAACTCACTATCATTGTAAGCGACATTTTGCCAGCGAACTCCCGGCTTCTTCTGGCCTTAATATACTTCAACTGGATGATTGATAATCTGAGTTGCATATTTTTCTTCACTTTGGGTGGCAGTAGCAAAAGGATCTCTTCCCAATTTTTTTTTATTTGTTCTCTCTTTAACAAGCCAAATATTCACAATTTCATTTCCACTCAAACGTATTGGTATTTAAATATTATCTAATAAGTTCTATACTTACAAAATCTGGCTTATACAACTCAGTTTCAAACAAAAAATTCTGACAAGGTCAGAATCGTCGCTAGTTAGATGCAGGTCGCCATTTTGAATATGAAAAAACTAATAGAATTAAGGTCATTTTTTCCCACTCGTTTGCAGAGTGCTTTTTTTTTCCACCGAAACACGTGACGATTTCAATATTCATAACCAACAACCTGTCAAACAATCTGATCGGTCAAATTTATTTCAGACTCGAGCAGAATAATAATGTCTGCATATTTATGCCGGCAAACAACACTGATTAGTGGAAAGTCTTTAATTTTCACCTTCTTATTCATTTCTTACTTTACTTTACTTTAATTCAACGATGATTGTAGGACTTCGCCTGTTCATCTATTGTAGACTGAAACAGTTTCCTTGACTTATCACGTTAACATGTATGTGGGTCAGGACAGTGTGTAAAATACATGAAGCCTATACAGGCTCATAAAGAAGATCATGATTATTAATCCAATATTTGTCAAGCCTATTTTTACAGGAGTTCACAGAAGTTGCTGAGACAACACAATCAGGAAGACTATTCCACAAATCAACAACTCTTTTACTGAAGAAATACTTCCTTGTGTCAAGACGAGAGTATACTGCTTGTCTAGTTTCAATTTGTGAACTCTAGACGTTCTGTGTGTCAGGTGAAAAATATTGTGTTGTACACTACACTCCGCTCAAGTACTCAAAAACATCTATCATATCACCCCTCCTATGCCTATGAGCAAGAGTTGGCAGTTTGAGCTCCATGAGGCGCTCACGATAAGTCGAATGACTGAACCCCGGAATAATTTTCGGTGCACGCCTATACTCTCCCACTTCCTCTGCTCTCCTAAATGTACAAATATATAGTTAAGATCTAATTTTTGGTTTAAGTAGATTTGTTGCATGATATTATACATGTAGCTTCACAGGTATTAAAATTTGAGACAAAGTAGCTGTGATAGTTATGCCACGTATCGCAAAAAAAAAAATGTTTTCCCATAGATTTCTACACTGGCTAGACTGTCAGCTGACTGTACCGTTGGCAGACGCTAACCTTCATCAAATACATGTAACATGTGCCAGTAATCAACAGTCGCTACTTCGGGGTATGTCAAAAATGTCATTTTAATTAAAGAATGCCCCCAAAATGAAACGGTTATTCCTGTCTAAAAGTAACTTAACCTTTAACTTCTCAAATTTCTGAAATTGGAAAACAAAATTGGACAACAGTTTTAGTCTTAAAATAGAGTCTAGATTAAACCCAATTTAGACAATAAATAGACACAAGTACGGTGCCCTTACTTAGGACAACACACTACACTACACAGTATCCAATTATCAAAACAGAGGCAAGATGCCATCGGGCTCTGGGGCGGTATTCCGAAAATCCACAGAGATAAAAATTTTATCTCCCCTAAGATACAATGTCCTTAAAAAATTTTATCTTTGGTATTCCGAAAAATATTTTAGGAAGATTTTAACCAATATTAATGAGCGCATGCCCTGCGCTCATATCCCAGAGGCAGCCAGTAATAAACGTCCTTTCATGTCTTTTGCATACATTAACACCATCAAGCTGATGGTGTTATGTCATGAAACTGAAAGGGACATTGCGCATTGATGTCTATCTGCGCGCCTTATTGCATTTGATGTGCACATGTGCAAAAAGTTGAATGCGCGAATTATTTTTGCACGTAATGCTATGGGCCTAGGCGCGTACGTCTGGAGATAAAATTGCTTGGGAGCAGTTTTATCTTTTATCCTAACTTTTTTTCCTAAGTGCGTTTCAGAATACCAATTTAGCTCATTTGCATAACATTTTTATCTCGGAGGCTCATTTACATAAAAATTTTATCTCTAGCTCATTTGAATAAAAATTTTATCTTTTATTGTAAGTTGGCTTTTCGGAATACCAAAACATAAAATTTTTCCTAAGTCCCTGAGATACAATAAAATTTTTCCTAAGTTCGTTTTCGGAATACCCCCCCTGGTCAGATTAACAATAATTAGACGTAGAGGTCTCGAGCCAAACTGAGTAGTGAGTTAACGTGAATCATGTGAATAAGAAAACGGGTCGACCTAACTTTGGAGTCGAACGTGTCGTTCGGCTTATAAATATGTTACAACTCATATTTTACAGCTCGTTAGTCAAGATAACTGGTATTAGCTGACCCTTGCATTTCCTTCAATATACTTACATGACCAAATTGTCAGTGATTTAAAGCCTCCACCACCAGATCGTCATACTTGGGCTGCTTATTATTATGGTTTACGCAATAACAAACTGCACACTGTACGTACCATAGTACCATACCAGCAGATAGCATGCACATGTATGCACCACTGTACTCAATCATGTCACCAATCTAGTTGGAGCTCGCTGATTGTGTGGCGATAGCGATGGATGCAACCCGCGTTCTTTCTGATCTGCGTCTGTTTTGCGTTCTGCATAGCGCCAGCTGTGTTAGGGTTCGTAACATGAGCTCGTTGAATCGGCAAGAGGCGCATAATAGTTGGTAGGCAATGTTTTGGAACATCTAGGGGTATGCACACGACCCTGTACGATGACACGCTGACGATAAGTTCCGCCCCTCTAATGAATATGCATTATACCCAGACCGTCCAGACGTGTGTGTGCAATGCTGTACACTCGTCCTCCCCTCCTGTTTTTTGACATAAGTACTTGCATCCATTGCTGTAGTGCATTCTACCTGTTTCAAGCTGCATTCTACCTGTTTCAAAATGTCATTTTCTTGATATATCATATTGTTTTAGGTGACATACAAGTATTAATACTTGCATCTAATGATGTGATGCATTCTACATGTTCCAAGCTGCATGCTACATGTTCCAAAATTTCAATTTCTGTATATCTTATTGTTTTAGCTGCCATACATACCAATACGTGCATCCAAGTTGATGTAGTGCATTCTGCATGTTCCAAGCTGCATTCTACATGTTCCAAAATTTCAATTTCTTTATATCATATTCTTTTAGCTGACATACGTATCAATACCTGCCTACAATGATGTAGTGCATTCTACATGTTCCAAGCTGCATTCTACACCCAGGTCGAAATTCCCATAGAAACCAGTAGAAACCAGTAGAGACCGTCTACTGGTTTCTACTGGTCCAGTAGAGTCTACTGGTCTGAAGAGGAACTACGAAATCAAACCAGTAGAAACCAGTAGAAACCAGTAGAGTCTAATGTGTTGAAGACCAGTAGAAACCAATAGAAACCAGTGAGATCTAATGGTTTGAGAAAGAGTGTGAAAAAAACAAAGTCAAACCAGTAGAAACCATTAGAGACCAGTGGATTCTAATGGTATTGAAGACCAGTGGAAGCCATTAGAATCCACTGGTCTCTAATGGTTTCTACTGGTTTGATTTTGTTTTTTCACACTCCTTCTCAAACCACTAGATCTCACTGGTTTCTATTGGTTTCTACTGGTCTTCAATACCATTAGAATTCACTGGTCTCTAATGGTTTCTACTGGTTTGACTTTGTTTTTTCACACTCCTTCTCAAACCACTAGATCTCACTGGTTTCTATTGGTTTCTACTGGTCTTCAATACCATTAGAATCCACTGGTCTCTAATGGTTTCTACTGGTTTGACTTTGTTTTTTTCACACTCCTTCTCAACCATTAGATCTCACTGGTTTCTATTGGTTTCTACTGGTCTTCAATACCATTAGAATCCGCTGGTCTCGAATGGTTTCTACTGGTTTGACTTTGTTTTTTTTTACACTCTTTTTCAAACCATTAGATCTCACTGGTTTCTATTGGTTTCTACTGGTCTTCAATACCATTAGAATCCACTGGTCTCTAATGTTTTTTTCTGGTTTGACTTTGTTTTTTTCACACTAATAGAAACTAGTTAGATATAATGTTTTGAAAAGGAGTGTGAAAAATTCAAAGTCAAACCAGGAGAAACCATTAGAGACCAGTGAAACTTAATGGTTTGAAAAGGAGTGTGAAAAATACAGAGTCAAACCAGTAGAAACCATTAGAGACCAGTGAATTCTATTGGTGGAGACCAGTATAACCAATAGAAACAAGTAAGACCTAATGGTTTGAAAAGGAGTGTCAAAAATTCAAAGTCAAACCAGTAGAAACCAATAGAAACCAGTGAGATCTAATGGTTTGAAAAGGAGTGTGAAAAATACAAAGTCAAACCAGTAGAAACCATTAGAGACCAGTGAATTCTCCTGGTATTGGAGATCAGTAGAAACCAATAGAAACTAGTGAGATATAATGTTTGGAAAAGGAGTGTGAAAAATACTAAGTCAAACCAGTAGAAACCATTAGAGACCAGTAGAAACCAATAGAAATAGAGATGCTCATGAATATTCATGCATGTATTTACGTGTCCTGATTTTGTACTTTTAGATAGATAACCTCCACCTAACCAGATAAAAGGAATTTTACCAAGTAATGATTTCAAGTTTAAACATAAAATAGTGAATGTCACCTACTTAAGTGAAGACAATAATGATAACAACAACAAAAATGATCTTCTTAAATGTAAGTTAGAGTAACCAATATCTTATGAACCTTATAACCGGACTGCTATATATATGAAAGTCTGTGAAGGATAGAGTAGAAAGTAGGATAGGTATAGGATAGAATAGGAATAAATATATGATAGGTTAGGATTAGGTTTTAACGTTAAGGAAATATGCCATAATTCGGATTATCATATATTAAATTTAAATCGTTATTTCATCTATATTTTTAATTTTGATTCCTATTGGTCTCCTGATGGCTCCAGTAGGTATTCTACTAGTTTCTACTGGTATTCTGATGGATCCAGGAGAAATTGCTACTGGTTTCTACTGGCACTCTACTGATATTTTTCTAATGGTTTCTACTGGAAATCATTTCACTTTCCATATTCAAACCAGCAGAAAAATTCCAGTAGAAACCAGTAGGAAGCTCTATTGGATCCAGTAGAGATTCCTACTGGTTTCTACTGGTCTTCTACTGGTCTTCTATTGGATCCAGTAGAGATTCCTACTGGTTTCTACTGGTATTCTACTGGCATTTTTCTAATGGTTTCTACTGGAAATCATTTCACTTTCCATATTCAAACCAGTAGAAAAATTCCAGTAGAAACCAGTAGGAAGCTCTATTGGATCCAGTAGAGATTCCTACTGGTTTCTACTGGTATTCTACTGGTCTTCTATTGGTCTTGTATTGGATCCAGTAGAGATTTCTACTGGTTTCTACTGGTATTCTACTGGTATTTTTCTAATGGTTTCTACTGGAAATCATTTCACTTTCCATATTCAAACCAGTAGAAAATTTCCAGTAGAAACCAGTAGAGATTCTAATGGTTTTTCTCTACTGGTTTCTACTGGTTTTTCGTCTTGGGCATGTTCCAAAATTTCAATTTCTTGATATCTTATTGTTTTAGCTGGCATACGCGCCAGTACTTATATCCATTGATGTAGTGCATTCTACATGTTCCAAGCTGCATTCTACATGTTCCAAAAGTTCAATTTCTCTATATCTTATTGTTTTAGTTAGCTGTCATACGCGCCAACACTTGCCTCCAATAATGCAGTGCATTCTACATGTTCCAAGCTGCATGCTACATGTTCCAAAATTTCAATTTCTCTATATCTTATTGTTTTAGCTGTCATATACGTACCGATACGTGCATCCAAGTTGATGTAGTGCATTCTACATGTTCCAAGCTGCATTCTACATGTTCCAAAATTTCAATTTCTTTATATCTTATTGTTTTAGCTGACGTACGCGCTAATACTTGCCCCCAATGATGCAGTGCATTCTATTATGTTCCAAGCTGCATGCTACATGTTCCAAAATTTCAATTTCTCTATATCTTATTGTTTTAGCTGTCATACGTACCGATACGTGCATCCAAGTTGATGTAGTGCATTCTACATGTTCCAAGCCATGTTCCAAAATTTCAATTTCTTTATATCTTATTGTTTTAGCTGACGTACGCGCTAATAATTGCCCCCAATGATGCAGTGCATTCTACATGTTCCAAGCTGCATTCTACATGTTCCAAAATTTCAATTTCTGTATATCATATTGTTTTAGCTGCCATACGTACCGATACGTGCATTTAATGATGTAGTGCATTTTACATGTTCCCAGCTGCATGCTACATGTTCCAAAATATCCATTGATGTAGTGCATTCTATATGTTCCAAGCTAAATACTTGAAATACTTGAGATGAAATGCAGATGTTCAGGACCCTTTAGAACACAAGACAGCAGATGGACCAAGAAACTCACAGAATGGCAACCAAGAACATGCAAGCGAAGAAGAGGTCGACAAAAAGAAGGTGGAGAGACGAAATATCATCATACATGCACAAACACAGCAACGTGAAACAGAATGACAGCAAATAGAAACAAGTGGAAACTGATTGAAGAGGGCTTCATCCAACAATGGTTGAACAATGCCTGATGAATAACAGTATATTGTATTTTGACCATGTTCTCTCAGAGCATTTCTTGATAACTATGTTAAGAATTTGTGTTGTATTTATCTATCATAATCTACATGCATTATGTTATAAGTATGATTGTATTTTGTCCATGTCAATATCATAGTAAGCGCATGAAGGCATTTTTATAGGCCCTTTACCAAAATGATATTGATCATTTTTGTTGTTGTGTTCATCTTCATGCTTTCAATCAATGATATCTTTGGATTTGTCAAACTTGTCGGCCAAACAGAGATTCGTGAGGATAGTTTGTCTATTGGTGGCCTATTTTCAAGTCTTTGGATTTAATAAGTCTGGCAATAAGGACTAATCCTTCTTCCCTGTAGATATACACACACACCTTTACAAAGAGAACATTAGCATTACAGCCAAACTTTTCTTGTATCAATTTAATACTTTCCTTGTAAATTTCTTTGTTTACATGTTTAAAGAAACCAACTTGTTATATCTAGATTACCAACTTCCAAGGAATGTGCCTGTACTGTTTATATCAGATGTCTGTATTGGAGTATATACCCATTATCAACAGTGTTACATTTAAACCTTTTTAATATCTTAACTGGTACAACATAAAATGAACCATTTTCACCATATCGTAATTATACTGGCATATTAGTAGCATTATTTCTGATCATATTAGCACTATTTCTTCCCCTCCAAGCTCGTACCATCCCCATTTGTTTTCCAGCTGTACGCCAAAGCGTATAACTCACTAAACTTTGTATTTGAGGTTCAGACATAGGCTTGTCTTTACAGACCAACATATAGCTTGAAAATATCCATGGCAATTACTGATCATCCTGCTTCATGAAAATTTGCCTAACCAGCTAAAACAGTGATTATAATCTTGAATATACAACCAGAACATGGCTCCCAACTTTCATACTAGGGCAATTTACTTACAAACAAGATGACTGTGTTTTGACGATGGTATTGTAAAACAAATGGATGCAGAATTATGTCCATCACTGCATGAACAATAGGAACAAGTTTTAGCTTCTACTGTGGAGTGCATGGATACAACTGAGTCTGTGAACATTTACGTCTGGCAATAAAGATTAAGGTCTCTACCCTATGTGCCCCCTTGCAGAGAGCAGGCAGTGAAGTAGGCTTAGTCCTTATTACCAGACTTAGATCATTTCAAACTGAGTTGTGTTCATGCATTCCAAAAACCTGAATCTAAAGGCCACCAACAGACAAACTATCCTCACGAATCTCACTTTGGCAGACAAGTTTTACAAATTCAAAGATATCATTGATTCAAAGCATAAGGATGAAAACAACAACAAAAATTATTAATATCATTTTGGTTAAGGACCTATAAAATGCGCTTAGCCTTATATTGCTATTGACAAAATAACATCATACTTATAACATAATGTATGTAGATTATAATAAATACAACACAAGTTCTTAAGATAGTTATCAAGACGTGATCTGAGAGAACATGTCAAAATACAACACACCACTATTACATCATGACAGTTATGTATTTCAGTTGCAAAAAACTTGAATTGTGAGCCAGTTTATATATTTTAAAGAATCTAGTAAAAAAGAAATTGTGTTTTTTTTAGTGTGTTTTGGGTATGTGGACTTTAAATGCCCTGATACATGCAATAAATACGCTTTAATCACAATTCCATTTAATATAGCATTTTTTGTTTTGACTTGTCATATAATTTCAGAGAGCAGGGGTGGTGGTGGGGGGGGGGGAGAGCACCTAGGAGAGAAGAGGAGGACTGAGAGAGGGGGGGGGAAGAGGAAAGGAAGTAGGAAACTACATGTATTAGAAGAAAAGGGAGAGGGGACAGGGAGACTCAGACTGAAGGAGAGAGATAAGAAGAAGTTTGGGGAAGTGGGGAGTGGAGTAAGGAAAAGGAAAGAATGGAGAATGGAAAGATGGATGGGTGGAGAGGGAGAGAAAGGTGGAGTGAGCAGTGGAAGGAAAGAAAACAGAGACAAGAGGATGAGAAGAGAGGGGGTGAATGGAGAGGATGGAGAAAGGAGAGAAAAGATGACATTTAAATGACCTTAACATGCAGCTTGGAACATGTAAATTGTACCACATCAATGGATGCAAGTTTATGGCAGCTAAAACAATGTGACATAAAGAAAATGAAATTTTGGAACATGTAGCATGCAGCTTGGAACATGTAGAATGCACTACATCAATGGATGCAACGATTGGCGTGTATGCCAGCTAAAACAATAAGATATAAAGAAAATGAAATTTTGGAACATGTAGCATGCAGCTTGGAACATGTAGAATGCACTACATCAACTTGGATGCACGTATTCATACGTATGTCAGCTAAAGCAATAAGATATAAAGAAAATGAAATTTTGGAACATGTAGCATGCAGCTTGGAACATGTAGAATGCACTACATCAATGGATGTGCGCGTACGTCAGCTAAAACAATAAAATATAAAGAAATTGAAATTTTGGAACATGTAGCATGCAGCTTGGAACATGTAGAATGCACTACATCAACTTGGATGCAGGTATTGATACGTATGCCAGCTAAAGCAATAAGATATAAAGAAAATGAAATTTTGGAACATATGTAGCATGCAGCTTGGAACATGTAGAATGCACTACATCAACTTGGATGCACGTATTGGTATGTATCGCAGCTAAAACAATAAGATATACAGAAATTGAAATTTTGGAACATGTAGAATGCAGCTTGGAACATGTAGAATGCACTACATCAATGGATTCAACGATTGGCGCGTATGACAGCTAAAACAATAAGATATAAAGAAAATGAAATTTTGGAACATGTAGCATGCAGCTTGGAACATGTAGAATGCACTACATCAATGGATATAAGTATTGGCGCGTATTCCAGCTAAAACAATAAGATACAATGAAATTGAAATTTTGGAACATGTAGCATGCAGCTTGGAACATGTAGAATGCAACTACATCAACTTGGATACAGGTATTGATACGTATGTCAGCTAAAAAAAATAAGATAAACAGAAATTGAAATTTTGGAACATGTAGCATGCAGCTTGGAACATGTAGAATGCACTACATCAATGGATGCAACGATTGGCGCGTATGACATCTAAAACAATATGATATAAAGAAAATGAAATTTTGGAACATGTAGCATGCAGCTTGGAACATGTAGAATGCACTACATCAACTTGGATGCAGGTATTCATACGTATGTCAGCTAAAAATAAGATATAAAGAAATTGAAATTTTGGAACATGTAGCATGCAGCTTGGAACATGTAGAATGCACTATGTTTGGATGTAGGTATTGATATGTATTGTCAGCTAAAACAACATGATATGAATAACTTTTGGAACACATATAGCATGCATTTTGGAACATGTACTACATCAGTAGATGCAGGTATTGGTACTTAAATATCACCTTAAACAATATGATATCAAGAAAATGACATTTTGAAACAGGTAGAATGCACTACAGCAATGGATGCAAGTACGTATGTCAAAAAACAGGAGGGGAGGACGAGTGCACTGTATCGGTGCAGCATTGCACACACACACACGTCTGGGTTAATGCATATTCATTAGAGGGGTGGAACTTATCGTCAGCGTGTCATCGTACAGGGTCGTGTGCATACCCCTAGATGTTCCAAAACATTGCCTACCATAATGGTTTTGACGATGTTCAAGAGCTTTTCTTTTCAGGGTGGAATCACTTTGAACAGGAAAACTATTGTTCCTACTAGGGGGGGGGGGGGGGGAATGATAGATGGAATAGTGATTTGAAGATAGATGAAACCTTGGTTGAATAGAAAGTGGAACATAATTCCAAGTTTAGATGCACGTTGCATGGGAACTCAAATCATTTCATCTGTTAACTCTATATGGAAATTTCTATAAAGTGATCAAGAGTGGTTCACCATCAAGAGTCAGCTTTACATTGTGAAGTAAAGAAACAGACTATTTGAAAGGGAAAATAGAACAAAATGTCTGAAAACTTAAAAGGTCAACTACAGTATCTCGTAAGTTTTTGAGCGCCCAATTCAATGCGTTGACACACGTAAACCTATCAATATTACTTTATGTTCCAGATAATTAAAATCAGGCCTACTATATATTGATATCCCAGTCCGACTCTCTCTCTTATCATTTATTCATTTTAAAGGATGAGTGGGATTTTTCTGTTACTGCACTTTCTTGGTAAATTTGATTTCAGGTATAGGCCTACATGACTTACCGGACAGGGGTTGGCGAAGCCCGACAATCTAAACGTGAGTTAGGCCTACATGTGGGTTATGAGTTAATGCATGGTTAAGCATTCTTACAAGTTTGCAGAGTCCTCTTTGCATTCATTTACGCGTTTGTGTTTTGATTTATAGTGACCTATAAATTGTATATTTGAATATGTCCTAGCTCATAGCACATACGAAAGATTGGCTCCATGTAATTTGACCATGGGATTGATCTGTTTGGTAAAATGAGATAGAAAAAATATTGTGACCCCGGTATTTTGCTTATTGTGATCATGTTCATCAGAGTGTGAGTGAAATCAAGATCGATTTGGGTCTGTCTACAGTAATAGGTACATTTCTGTTACATTTACTCATTAACATTAATTGCATAAATATCTTACATTCCATTTTTGTCTCTTTAATAAACCAGCCAATAATAATACAATATCAAAGAAATTTGATTTGCACGTATTTGACAAGGTTTTGTACGCTTCAGAAAATGTGCCCTGTATAAATTTGCCACAGCACGTGGTAACGGGACAGGCGAGTTTGTACTCGTCTCTCGTTATATACCACTGTGATATGGCAAATACGTAGGCCTACAGGCTTAGAAATGTATAATAATGGACATTCAGAGCAGGATTTTAAGCTGAAGTTATTTCGGAGGAAATTAATTCAACACTCTGTCATATTTTAGTGGTGCAAGGTGGTCATAATTTCAAATGATTTAAATGTGCCAAAAAATATCCCTTTGTACACCCATTTGAATGTATACGGAGAAAATGTATCATAAAAGCGGAAAACGGAAGATATGCATGATTTCCGTTATGAATATAATAGGTTTCAATGATTAGTCATTACGATCATTTGTTAATGCTTTCCACCGCTTGGATCATTGGCAATTTTGGATATAATTCACAAAGCTGAAACAATAAGAAAAGTTTCTGTTGCAAATTGTGGGAGCTAGTAATTTCGTATATTGACTGCACTATACTGCATTATTGGCAATACTGGTAAATTAGTCTTGAGGCTGTGAATGATGTCGTGAGCACATCTGTACTTTGCACATTTTTTTGTCTCCAAGAGCCTGATATCATTATGCTTGTTCCAAGTATTTTTTACTTTATTGGTCGAAGTTTACGATATGTTTATATCATATTTCCTATTTTGATTAATGTTTTGTACTTTCATTAAACTTATGACCCAGCGTAGTTAACTAATTATACAAACAAAGATAATACAGAAATAATTTAGATTCATTTAAATTTTGCATTAGAGATAAGTCTAGAAAATATTACATGCACATTAAATTGATACATCATTAGAAACTCATTTTTACACACATACCTCTATGAAATATCAAAAATAAAAAAACACTTTTAACACTGCCGTTTTGGAGTTTAACTAGGTGTTAAAAAAAAAAGAAGACAATAATTGTATTTAAAAAGAAGAAAAAGAAGAAGAAGTTACAACTCAAAACAATTAACTTATTTTTTGTGAAAGGATGTAACCATTTTTAAGACCAGGTTTCGTGACATTTTATTTAAAAAAAAAAATATGTAGATATACACAAGTTTCTTGTGTCCATCTATCGTGCAACCTGCGAATCCACCAAAATATTCTTTCTAATTTGGCTGTTTACTGATACCATACTGACAAATGTCAAAATGGTTTGATAATTTCAACTTCACGCTCGTTCTCTTTCTTGCGACATCGTGGACTTGCAAAAGGTGGTGTAATGAAATGCCTAAAATAAATACATTTTACACGTTTATATCTCGTAAGATAAGGTATATTTGATTTAGTACGAGAACGTAAATTTTGCTGCTCACAACCATATACGTTGCTGGATACTTTAGTGGTAATTTGTATAACTAGAAGTGTTCTTTTCTGAATTCGGATTATCGTCGCGGGACCCGAGTCTCTGCCGGATTTTGCTGTACTGTTAGTGCATGTTGAAATAAGTGTACGTAAATTTAGCTGCTTCTGAGCTATGCCTATGTTCGAGGGCGCACGGCACCTAGCTGTACCGACTATGGCTAACACAGTGCTGCCATGGCTGCGCCAACATGAACGCGACTGAAGCCGAGGCAGCGGTAGACAGGAATAACCGTCATGACCGTCTCATTCGGGAATTCGGGGCAATCTTTAATCAAATTTACATTTTCGGAATCTAGGTAGGGGCGTTCAGAATCAGAGGAGCCAAATGCAATCTCAGCAGATCCAACAACAGAGACTGAGGCAGCGCAAGCAACTGCAACTGGAACCATCCTCAGATAGATCTAGTGTCCATGTCAATAAGACAATGTTAGAAAACAATAAGAGGTGAAGTAAAAAAAATTAACCGAAAGAGAGCACCTCGCATGTCAAAAATCAAAAGAACTTTATTAAGTCAAATAATTTTCTTTTCCTTTGAACGATTTTCGTCAAACCTTCGCTAATATATTTCTGTCATGCGTCTCCTTTAATACGTACCTTAACGGTTCTTGCATCACAATGCATGATGGGACGGAATTCTAGTACGCGAGCGTTCAGCGATCGCTGCAGTCATATGGTTTACAACGCTTATGACGCCAGCCGCGGCTAACGTGAAGTTCAATATTATTAATATTATTTTCATGTTACAGATTTGTTATGTGGATCGGTTCCGACGTGATAATTTTCAGTAAATCTGAATCTTTTAACGATAAGAACTTGGATTCGTATTTTTGTGCTTTTTATTTATTTATTTAATTTCACACATCACATCACACACAACACACTAATTTTTGCACATATGGGACTACCACCCCAAGTCTCGACGTCGCGAAGGTCTCTCTCTTTGCTTATTATTTTCTCAACAAATCCTTCATAAATCATTATTTAGATACAATAAAAAGAATCAAAGGTTCTCATCGTAAAAATACAAGTCAGATTTACTGAAAATCATCACGTAGGAACCGATCCACGTAACAAATCTGTAACATGAAAATGACATTGTAGTCAATAACCGCAGCAATCACTGAACGCTCACGTACTAGAATTCCGTCCCATAATGCCTTGCGATACAAGAAACGTAAAGGTACGTATTGAAACCAAAATAATTTCCGGGTGAACTATCCCTTTAAGATACTTGCACAATTTGTATGGTTGCTGGAGTTGAAGGATTTTTTTTATAACTTTCTGGCATTTGTTTAACTTCGGGACAATATTGCGTAATTTAAAAAATAGTTTTGTAATATGCCGTATGAAACAAGCTGAAAAAGCCTTACATTACAGTTACATCTATATACTGTATGCAGTTTACTTCAAGGGTGGTTGCACAATGATAAACCTGCTCAGTGTTGGATAGCGTAGTATACTGACACTGACTAAGCCTAAGGTAGGAAGTCTCCTAAATATCTTTTTATTTGGGGGGGGGGGGGGGGGGGGTAGGGCAGAATGTCAAATACTCCCATGGAAAGCACAGTGCATCAACGCAATAGCAATACATGTTATAAGACTTGGCACAGTTTCTTTGCATGCTGCGCATTAACTCTCTCGAGTGAATGCTTTTTATGAAGTGCTGACAACACAGCTTTTAATGTCCATAAATTAATTACTGGTTCTTTTCCCTTTGTTTGCTTGTATCCAGCACCAAGATGCAGTTGTTTGTACAAGGAAACCAGACCCACTCTGTGACAGTGACAGGGGAGGAGTCTGTTGCTGACCTGAAGGTATAGTAAAGGCTTCGGTGAAATGTTGTTGATGTGTCATTACATGAATTTCCAAACTTAGCTTTTGGAGGATGTTGTATCAGATAGGACCATTGATCCTACACATAGCTTGTACGGAAGTACTGTCAACATAATGTTTAAACAATGAAAATGACGATATCCTGTCTTTGAAAATACTCACTTTTAACATCTGATGGTAAGTAATAAGCCTGTCATAAATATTATTTTATGCCAGAGCTTAGATTGATGTAATTGTTGTTATTAATTTATGGCTTCCCTAGGGCTTCCACTTTTGTGTTCTTGTGTCTTTTCCAATGTAGACTACCCTTAATATGGACTTTCTTTATGGTATGTATCTTCATGTCTAAATTTGTTTATCCATAACATATCTCTATATCCAATGTATATTGTAGAGGTGCAACTTAATTTAATGTGACAAACCTTGCTATATTACTGCTATTGTATTGGTGTGTATGTCAGGTGAAGCTGGAGGCTCTGAGTGGCCTGTCCCTGAGTGACCAGGTGTTGTCCTGCGGAGGGCGCCCTCTAGATGAATCCCTGACGCTGAGCCAGAACGGGCTGCAGGAGCTCTCCACCCTCGACCTCTCTGCCAGGCTGCTTGGAGGAAAGGTGCACGGATCCCTGGCCAGAGCTGGCAAAGTCCGCGGCCAGACACCCAAGGTAGGCCTCGCAGACACTATGTACAACACTCATTCTCCACTCATAGAGTGGTATTCCAAAACGTTCAAGGAAAATCTTTATCTCATAGAGTTGGGAATGTTTCTAATTTGTCATTCCATAAAGCTAAGTGACACACAATATATGCGAATGAGATTCAAATTTTCATGATCAGTCTGAGCTTTGATACTGTGAACACAAATGGGACAAGCTCTTCATCTCAACACTTTATCAGTGCTCATTATAAGGGGAGTGGACTTTGGTCGGTAAGAGTGACAGCTTGGTTATAGTGGAACTGCTAATATCTGCATACATGAGTGAGTGGTGACAAGCTGTTTTGCCATTGGTCTTTTCAGATTGTGTTGAAATGAAGGCCTCCATGTTTATTGCATTAAAGTGGAAAATGGAATTGCAAATATCTGAATACATGAGTGAGTGGTGACAAGCTGTTTTGCCATTGGTCTTTGCAGGTTGACCCTCAGGAGAAGAAGAAGAAGAAGGTGGGTCGCGCCAAGCGCCGCATGCAGTACAACCGCCGCTTCGTCAACGTGGTCCAGACCTTTGGCAAGAGGCGTGGCCCCAACTCCAACTCCTAGACCAACTGGAGTCCACACAATGTTGCATCCATGTATTGTAAAATAGTGTTTGTGTTGACGAGGTAATAAAGCTTGTCTGCAGTAAATACACAAAACACAATGCTGTTTGTGTTCTTACATGTATGTCTCGTCTCAGATACATTTTGTATATATGTAAGTAGGGTTCACTCCTGTTTTAATGAGCGCAGATAAATGAGACAGTTTTCCCAGTCCCAATGCAAACGATACATGTGCAAATCTATTTGTTCAGTAATCAGTATAAGAAGATTTTTGTACGATGAGGTACTTGGCTAGGTTCTGAGCACCTCATTACAACTGGAGTGGACTGTACTATGTGCAAGGAGGAAGATGATCATTTGTTAATGTCCTTGGAGAAGTGAAGGTTTAATGGTAGATGTGGGTGTAAAATGGTCACATGAAGAGTTTCATGGTGGATGTGGGTGTGATGTGGTCCTTCATAAGGTCACCTGAAGAGTTTCATGGTAGATGTGGGTGTGATGTGGTCCTTCATAAGGTCACCTGAAGAGTTTCATGGTCGATGTGGGTGTGATGTGGTCCTTCATAAGGTCACCTGAAGAGTTTCATGGTAGATGTGGGTGTGATGTGGTCCTTCATAAGGTCATCTGAAGAGTTTCATGGTGGATGTGGGTGTGATGTGGTCACCTGAAGAGTTTCATGGTAGATATGGGTGTGATGTGGTCCTTCATAAGGTCACCTGAAGAGTTTTATGGTGGATGTGGGTGTGATGTGGTCACATGAAGAGTTTCATGGTAAATGTGGGTGTGATGTGGTCACATGAAGAGTTTCATGGAAAATGTGGGTGTGATGTGGTCACATGAAGAGTTTCATGGTAAATGTGGGTGTGATGTGGTCACATGAAGAGTTTCATGGTAAATATGGGTGGAAAGTGGTCCTTCATAAGGTCACATGAAGAGTTTCATGGTGGATGTGGGTGTGATGTGGTCCTTCATAAGGTCACACGACGAGTTTCATGGTGGGTGTAAAGTGGTCCTTCACAAGGTCATATGAAGAGTTTCATGGTGGATGTGGGTGTAAAGTGGTCCTTCATAAGGTCACCTGAAGAGTTTCATGGTCGATGTGGGTGTAAAGTGGTCCTTCATATGGTCACATGACGAGTTTCAAGTACATGTACAGATCCATTGGCTAAAGGCCAGTGCACTGACTGCAGACCACATGGTCATTTGATTCTGAGACTGGCTAAATCACAGGATTTGGGGGATTTGTGAAAGTATTAGATGTCACATTTCCAGCTGTTAGGGCAAATAAGGAAAAATCTTGATGTCTGCGATGGCCATACTTGGCAGGTGATGTGAAGATGGTGGATAGCGATGTGAAGGAGAAAAAAAAGACGGGGACGGGGGGTTGGGTGGGGGGGGGGGGGGGGAAGAAGTGAGACTGGTGGATTCGTGGATTGAAGTGTGTGTGCAAAAGACAAGAATCCTCGGGCCCAATTCAACCTTTTGACCTAGACTGGTTGCCATACAGTTGTTTTCTCCAGTACATATGTGAGGCAAGTCATTATTATTTATCTCTTTTTTCAATCTGGGGTGAGCCAGAGAAGATATCAAAATTGAGCAGCCTACTGCAGAAAGACCTCGTATTATATTGTTTGGTTTAGCAATGCCCAACCACCAGGAAGCCAGTACTGTATTGAGGCTTTGCACACACTCCAACCCATGTGACTCCATGCTCAAAGAGCAGAAACATATGTGACTGTGTACTTACTACATGTACTACATGTGCATGGATAAATGTGTCCTTTGATAAATAACCCATATGAAGTGACAAGCCCAAGTCTGCAGATTGTAAAATGAGGATTTGTTTGCAGGTGCAAATTTTATGACATTTCACCAAGCGATATTTGTCGCCTAGTTTTTAACTAAATTAATCCAGACCATACACTTTGTGTGCATCATCTGACCCATTCAGAGCCAAATAATCTTCCTTGTGCACCATGATGTCAATGTGACAGCATCTTGGCCTAGCTAGAGTAACCTCTTTGGAAATGTGAAACTCTTGCTGGGGTATAAGATGGAATTATTTGAGATTTTAAAATTTAGGTGTTAGACACCCCCTTTGGTTTTGGGTTTTAAACATTTCAGCCTGTCATAGACTGTTAAAAGGTATCAAAACTAACTTAACTGACCACGAAGATACAATGTATTGGAGGTCGACCCCATACTCATTCAGACTCTCTATCCCGATGTTCGCAGTATGCGCAGTGTGCAATGGGAATAGGCCACGACCGCATTGCTTCGGTTGTGAGCTCGCATTCACGCATGTATAAAAACCTAACGTAAACAATGCCTTGTGCGCGCTGATGCATGGCGAGGTCGGGAAAGCTTGCTATTTCGCCCACATCGGGCTAATGAAGACGCACCTATAATGAACTTTGCGCATCTGATGTTATCTTCATGCACATTTAATCAAAAACAGCCTCCTTGAAAAAATCCCAGTTCAATCCCCTCTCTCTAATATATAGAGTTACAATTGACATCAATCGCAAGTCAAGTTACAATCAATCGCAAATCTTGGTAAGACAGGGCCAGAGAGTGGTATGCTGAAAACAGAGTTTGACTGAAGTATTCTACCTTGATCACCCTACCGATCATAACTCAGATTTTTAACTCAATTAAATTCAAGGTTATAACCAGTTTTAAGCTTACTTTAATGAGGTACTACGCAATTCATTAACTGGCGAGCGCCATATGATTTTGCACACATACCCCTCAAATTGGCTATTACATGTGGTTTTACATGTACAAGGTTATAAACTTGAAAACTCAATGGTGAGTTGGGTGTCTGAATTGCAGTTCAAAGCAGCTTGAAAACAGGTGATATGGTTATGACACCTCACTAGCCGTCATGACTTTTGTACACCAAAATTTAATAACTTTTATCAAAAGTCTGTGCATAGGCTATTGCACATGCATGCTTTTATCTGTATACCAAAAGCATGAGTGCAGTTTTGGACTTTTTTTTCAATTTTCAGAATACCAACTGGCTAAGCTAACTTGAAGCACTGCTTAAATGGAGAGGGTAGTAATAAGCCCAACATCTGACTCAAGTGCATTCTACAACATTATTCTTCTGTTCTATACAAGTCTTTATCTACCAAATCTTAAAAATTGAAATCACCACTTCTGCTACCCCTCCCATTTGAATGCTGAATAATACATGTAGTTATGACTTCAAGCAACAACATTAGTTACTGATTTCTCATGTGTACTGCACTTTGTGTCCAAATGGAGACGGTAACGAATTTCAAATAACATTCACAAGATACACACATTCTGATAAATGGACTCAAATTCACAAGTTTATTTCATTAATAGATATCAAATGCATGACATCTTTTTTTATATCGATATATTTTAACAAATTTTGTACATGCAATCTCTACCATTTATTGAACATCAATACAATGAAAAGTTCACTGAAATTTATGCTCTAAAATGTAGCGATAAGAAATTATGGAAGCTTATTAGGTCTTTAGTAAACGTTAGGAGTGCACCCGTCAAAGAAACAACCAGTTAAGGGAGAGTGTTATTGTGGGGCCTGCTGAGTGCTTTTACATGTTGAAAACAACAGCAGCTACTATGAATAATCCTGGCAATCTTAGTACCACTTACATCATTACACCATTACCATTGGCATGAAGATATGTAGTAAACTAATGATATTTTCAAGGTTAGTTAGTGAACTGTAAGGTTCAACATGAGCCAACAGAATTGCAAAATCATTTATCCATGACAAAAAAGCACAAGTTCCCTTATTCCAAATCATAGCATGGTGGGGTGGAGAAGGCGGGGGGGGGGGGGGGGGGGGGGGGGGTATTGTAACTGGTGCCAAGTACTGCCCTACTCTTACAAAAGGAAGCAAGTGACAAATCACTCAAATCTGGGTTATTGCTATTCTTGAGAGTGTCCCCAGCATTCCCTACACATGGCCCAAATCTGGACAAGAAATATTCATCTTGCTGCGAGATATTCAATCTAACATGATGTGGTGTTGCACTAATGCCAATGCAAGTGATAGACACATTTTACTTATTCACAAGAAGAGTCTCTTTGCTAGTTGCTTCCTTTTGTCAGAGTAGGGCAGAGTAGATATACCTTGTTGGCTTGTACACAAGGTTTGATATATTCATTTTCTGTGACACTTACATCATCTATCCTCCTTTTCCCCTTAAAATGAGTGACATATAATCACTACATCTTGCAATACATAATACAGTAATAAGTTTTTGTTACCATTGCACTAATTTGTATAGTCACCTGCTAATTGACACAAAACACAGTAACAACATTCATAAATAACAGTTGTACATAAAGATCACTTTTATCATGTGGATATTTCTTCTGCTTTCATGATTTAATGACTTTGCTATTGCAAATCAAACATTTCCTTCGAGGTATTAATGTGATATAATTTATACATATATTTCATAAAGGGTTAATTTAGGAAAGCATACATACATATAAATCAAGAGAAAGAGTGAAGGCGTGTATATCTTTGGTGAAAAAAGAAATGGGAATTTCTTTGACAAAAACAAAGAACGATGTGAAACTACAGAAAGATAGTACTAATTTCTCCTGAAGTCACCATTTCTTCAAGTACATGATGCATAACACTACAAATACTACAAATGTCATAATACACATACTCCCATCTGTTTGGCATTATTCACTACACGTATTAACTTAAACAATGGAAGACATAAATAGTATTTTCTACAAAATATATATCTAAAGGTTATTTTTGTGCATTATTCTCAAACTATGTCTATGTCCTTCCATTCAGTATGATGTTTTCTGTTCCAGGAATGTAACAGAACTGAGGAGGGAGAGCACTAAAGGATGATGTACGTTACTCCAAACTCACACATTTTGTTTCCTAGGAGGCTTGTTAATCCAAAAATAAAATATGGTTCCTAAACCAAATAATTAAACAAACTGCTTTAACTGCTTCTCTGACAGACTCCATACTGCCCTCGATGTGATGGTTTGTATCACCAGTGCAAAAATGTGCCGAAATGTTAAGAATTAAGTAAAGAAAAATATATTTTTCAGTTTTAACAAATCCCATTTCCATTTCGGATGAACAAACCCTGTTAATTTTTTAAGACAAGTGAACCTTTACAACATCAAACTGTAACCACACTGCCAGGCAGGATGCAAAGGGTTGAAAGAGACAAGCGCTGTGGAGATGGTGCACATATGTATGCATGATACGTTTTTGTATCCTGTGACCAAGGCAATTCAGTCTGCAGACTGTAATGGAAAGATCCCTATCCACCATTCTTGTTACATGCACCAGTCCTCTTCAACCAGACATATACATGCAAGGAATGACATTTTTAGCAAGCAAAATGGAATGTTTTATGGCAACAGCAATTGTGCCATGTACTGTGAAGCTGAGAAATGTATGCAATTTTCTTACATAAAAAAGTTATAAATAATTTTTTTGCAGCAGTAAAAGACAAAAAGAGTAATGGAGAGGAATGTGATGTACTATGCTACAAGAAAACTTAATCTGAACTAAAGTACACATGGAGGAAGAATGTGTCAGAGCATCGCAAACCCACTAGAATATCAGCACACTCATATATCAGACCCCTTATCCCTAGTATCACATTCATCTGTGATAACAGTACATGAACTGACATCCATTCATCCAAGGATTGTTACAGGGCTGCCAGCACTTTGTACAGAGAGGGTCAATAAATTAAAGCGTATGTGGCAAAGATGACTCCAGCTCATATCCCCTGGGAAGCACGAGGTTTGAAATGTTAAGTTCTACTCCAATTAAATATGGTCGGTAGTTTCAGAAGGCAAAGAGTCACTAAGTCTAGCCCACTAGGTGGCGGTATACATGGCTGATACATGCATCTGCCTGCCAGCAGGTATTGCTAGTCTAATCCGCTAGATTGTGGTATAGTTGACATTCATTTAGTTGGAAACAGATTGAGGTTATGTACACACAGAGCACCACACTATGAACCAGGGTTGCTTTGGTTAATAATACAAGCCATACTGCCCACACCTATGGGCTAACTGAGAGATTCCATAGGGTGAATGGTACCAACATATAATATGCCACTGGAATAAACCACAATAATAGTCCCTCTGTGGGCTCAGAAACAGCTGAACATTACATACCATATAAATAAAATAGTCCATGTCAAACAGTCAGGTACAATTAACTGTGTGTGCTGGATAAAAGTGATATGAATGTTTCTGAAAGCCTCAATTGATATAACTAAGATAACTAGTGTGAGCCTTGTAGTCCATGCAGCATAATGAAGACATGCCGTGCTGTGGTATTGACATCATGAACAGTGATCAAGTCAACTCAATGGTCCATGTTCATGTTTGCATCACCAAGGGCAAAATGTGTCATCCCTAATACTACAATCATGTCCATCTTCACATTTCAGTTGAGATTCCCTTTCCTGATCAGCCCTATTGCTTCCACCACTTTCCTTAGGCTTCACATACTGTAAATGTGGTATATTTCGCTTGCAAATATTTTTTCCAGTTAGGACAACCCCAACCATTATGCGAGCACCTGACTTCTCCGGCTGCCAACCGATCTTCCCCACGCAAAATACACTAGCTAGTAAACTGACGTTTACGAGATCTGCTGTGCCAAGCTATGATTGCGGTGCTTACAGATTACTAGTACAGCGCACATAATATGCTGCCCATTTGAAGAGCGCTATTGCTACGTTCACAGCGATGGAGAGCATGTGCACAATATATATAACAATCAAACAAGTGAAAAATATTTTCACAAGTTTTCTTTTTGCATAAATTAAAATGCTGCAAAATATACCACTTTTACAGTGCACAGTATTGACCTGTGCATAGCATACAATACATAGACGGGCCAAGCTGCACTGCACACGCCCTGTACAGTCAGGATATCAAGGTGAGACATTGACCTCATGTGACACCGTGTACAGTCAGGATATCAAGGTGAGACATTGACCTCATGTGACATCGTGTACTAAGTACTGAATACAGCCTCCTTCTGCTAAACAAACACACCTTTACACCTTTGACACCGTGTACAGTCAGGATATCAAGGTGAGACATTGACCTCATATGACACCGTGTACAGTCAGGATATCAAGGTGAGACATTGACCTCATGTGACACCGTGTACAGTCAGGATATCAAGGTGAAACATTGACCTCATGTGACACCGTGTACAGTCAGGATATCAAGGTGAAACATTGACCTCATGTGACACCGTGTACAGTCAGGATATCAAGGTGAGACATTGACCTCATGTGACACCGTGTACAGTCAGGATATCAAGGTGAGACATTGACCTCATATGACACCGTGTACAGTCAGGATATCAAGGTGAGACATTGACCTCATGTGACATCGTGTACTAAGTACTGAATACAGCCTTCTTCTGCTAAACAAACACACCTTTACACAAATCTCTATGAACAATATTTCCTGCGTTTTGCGCGATATGCAGATAAGAGTTCAATTTGTGCACAAAGGAGACCATTTGACTTTGATACATACGTTACTTGTGACATTTACCTCAAACATATATTTGCTATTATTATTCCATACTACATAGATAGTGCGTTCCTTTTGCAAAAGTCATGAGCCCTGGTATTTTATTCAAACGCTAACATGTATGAAATTCCAAAATCATAGCTTCAAGAACATTTTCAGGAAAAGCGAACATCCTTCCATGTTGTTTGAAACACTGCATTTTGTAGCAACTATAGTCTATATTATACTCTATTGCACTGGTCACTGCATCGGTCAGCAGGTCACTGCTCATCTAAATGCATCATTGTGCAAACAGCCCTGATGTGCCCTTCTATGGTCTCAGTTCTCTCAGGTTCAAGAACTGCTCAGTTTGCAGTCCAACACTGAACTCAGCACTCAATATAATTCTGCTGAAAGCCAGTTTCCAGTTCTAATATTGAGGGAAATTATTATACCAGTAAAGCACTTTATTCAATATTCCACTGTATTCATTGACCTGCAAAAGGGCGACACTACCTTCAAGGGAAGAATGGTATTATTGATAAGGACTCTGTATCAACTGCAGCAGCTGTTCTCCTTGGAGTGGTCTAGACTCTCCTCTCCTTCTGCAGTGCTGTCATCTCGGCAGTACAGCTTGATGCTCTCTAACTGCTCATCAATCTTCTTCTTGTTCTTGTTGATGACAGACCTCGCTAGGGATTCAAATGCCTGCAAGACAGAGGGAGAAAAGGCAGAGTGGGTGGAGGTAAAGGGAAAGAGAGGGAGAGATAGAAATATCCAAATAGAGAGTAAGGGTAAAGAGGGACAGAGAGGAGGGCACAAAGGGAAAATGTGAGATATAATATAGTACATTACACATTTGTATGTTTCTAACATGTAGGAGGTTTGCAAATAAAAAGCTTGTTGTACAGTTTGGTCTATGCTGCGACATCACACATGCACATATCAAATTCAATGCACATGTACAAAAACTTTGATGAATTGGATTTTTCCAATCACTAGAAAAAGTGATAATACAATTTGACAAAATATGACTTGGAGGGTAAAACATGAGGATGAGAATGGGAAGTAAGTAATACCTTCAAGTTAATTCTATTTCAATTTCATACTGATACTTAAATAAATGTAACAAAACAAAACATGTTCACAATATAGTACAGCTTACTCTCGATATAACGAGGTCGTCGGGACCAGGGCTTTTTGCTCGTTATAACGAAACCTCGTTATATCCAAACATAATAAAAAACAATAAAATACATTGAAACACGTGTGCTTGTGTGTTCATTGTGTTTTACTATGTTTTCATATCCATAGCCGTCTTGGAAACATGCGTTATCAAACTGAAAAAGGGGGATTGGATCGTGCGTTATCTAACTGAAAAGGGATTGGAAACATGCGTTTTCACACTGAAAAGGGGATTTATTTTTGCTTAACACATCATCCTACCTTGATATATTTTTGACGTTTTAATAAATAATTGCATTCAATAAATTATAGACCATTCCCAAAACGATGGGTGTTATTTTGCAGTAAATTAACAAGTCAATTGTTATCGTAATCTGCTGGACAAGAAAACATGCGGTTTCGTTGTTTGGACAAACAAGAGAACAGGCGGCGCAACGGGTTGAACGGCCGGGAAATGAGGGGAAGGTGGAGTTAGATAAGAGCGTCTAGCTCGTCTGATAGCTTTTGCACAACGACGTACCAACACCGTTATGATCGGCACTTTCTTTGTGGGTCATTCCAAAATTATTACGAGGGGGTTCTGCCCTGGATGCTTATACGTGTATTTCATTTTGTATCGTGATGATTTCCAGCGGTATTCTAATTTCGAGAAGAATATTTTATTATCACTTCAAATCTTTCTTTGTCATATTTTAGTGTGTGAAATATTCTTCACCCATCCGAGATCACACTTGTTTTTGTCAAGAAACCTAATCAATCGCTGCTCATCAGACACACCCCCAATTCAGCACGCACCGTGCCATTGATTGCCGTGATGGGATCGGACTTGCAAACCATGTGCTTTCAATATACGTACGCTGTGCGAAGGAGTGATGTATCAGAAACTGTGCACCCCCAATTCAGCACGCGCCGTATTGCCGTGATGGGATTGGACTTGGAAACCATGTGCTTTCAATGCATAGGTACGCTGTGCGATCGCGAAGGGGTGATGTATTAGAAACTGTGCATATGCTCGTGTTGTGTGGACGTGTATTACAAGATGCGCGTCTGGCTCCTTGCGGTGCCGGTGTTTTCATGTCTCGATTTTCCCTTCCTCGTTGTAACGGGACGCAATTGTTATGTTTTTCTTTGTCTTGGGGTCAACAGAATAAGCTCGTTATAACGAAATCTCGTTGTAAACGTGCTCATTGTAAGTGACGTGTTGCACCATAGGTTTGCATGTAGACATTTTTGGGACCGAGAGATTTCTCTCGTTATAACGAAACCTCGTTATATCCGTGCTCGTTGTATCGAGAGTAAGCTGTAATAGCATACAAATCATCCATTATCATGCGATAAATACATTTATTTGACAGCAATATTTTGCACTGATGCACTCATACCTGTAAAACTGCATGAGATATGCAGTGGCAACAATACATTATGTAACAGATAAAAGCTGAGTAATCAAGCAATGACAAAGCTACTCACTTCTTGGATATTATCTCCACTGATGGCACTGGCTTCCACAAACTCTATGTTGTTCTCCTTGGCAAACTGAGCAGTGTAACAGAGCAAAGCATGAAGCAGTGTGAGAATGACAAGGTAATATGATGGAGTGAGCAGTGAAGGAGAGACAGAACGGGGGATAACATAAGTAAGCTATATGGGGAAAAAGGAATATGTGCATAAATTTGCATAATTAATTAATCAATTATATGAATTGATAATTATGATAGAAAATCTACTTGTATAAACTTAGAAATTATGTCACAAAATTTTTGGTTGTGGTTGTGGCGGGTTCTGTTGCTGATATTACACATACACCTGTATGCCGACTCACTCCACAGTAAGCATGTCTAATGAACTATCAATTACGCGACCATTTGGTCTAAGAACTTGTTACATTTACATGTAGGCCTACTTGATCTATCAAGCTCATTGATGGCTGAGGTGTTTCTTATTTGTGCTTCGGAACAAGATTTTGCATTCAGTAAATGATGAGACTCTCTATGCTACTCTGCTCAACCTTGCTGAATAGAGCATCTAATCTTTCACCTCATGAGATCTCCTGCACTATCACACTCATGACCATTCACTCCTTCTATACTGTCCTACAATCAGACATCAAAAAGCACACATACATATAACTACATGACTAATGCTGATCTTACCGTTTCTCCTTCCTGTCTGGAGATGATCCGTAGAGCTCCTACGTCTGATTTATTTGCCACTAAGACTTTTGCAACATCCCCAGCACCCTGTGTAAATAAACAGTAGACCAAGACGTAATGTAAGCACTCTAATGACTAATAAACATAATTTAAATAATCCTGTCATCTGATTAGTTTCTACCAGCTTGTGTTAATAACTTTGCATGTTTAAAGAATTATCACAGAGATGGTACAATTGCCATTTGAAATGATCATAACGACATGACAATACTGTTTGTTTGTATTCTTTGTGATACAATGATACATGTGTGCACAATACTAGTACGTGCCATCTAAATTCAACACTTTTCATTGATAAAAAGAGAATGGAGTTACACTCTGGAAAAAATCATGTTTAATGATTGTGGGCTCAAAATATCTTGGCTATTCAGCATCATTTCATTTAGTACATAAAACAGATGCATATTGCCCTGATATTTGGTAACTAAAGACCTGTGTGACCTAAAAACCAATGCTTTCACCCCTTCTTGTGATAATATCACGGTTTCAAGATCACCTTGTGCCTATTAAGTTAACCATGCCACTAAGAGCATTCTTCAATACACAATATATTTAAGTACACTTCAATGAAACCATAAGGTTGCATTTGCCCCATTTATTGTGTGCACAAGGAAAAAGAGAGACAGAGATGAAGAAATTTATTTCTATTTGTCTTTATTGTTATACCTACACAGAACTGTTTTAGCTTTAGTTTTAAGCATTTAAACTGAAAATACAAGATGATATGGTGATAGAAGGAGACGGTGGTTTTGTGCTAGTCACAAAAATATTAAGTCCAATTAAATTGCAACTGGATAAAAGATGTAGATCACCTAAGAAAATAGAATGCAGAACTCTTTAGAAACATAATTTTTTATATAATTGTGTGAATATCAGACAATAGTACATGCAAATCATCCCTCTCTGTATTAAAGGGATAGTTCACCCTGAAATTAATTTGGTTTGAATAAAAGGAGACACACAAAAGAAACATGTTATTGAAGGTTTGATGAAAATTTCTCAAAGGATAAGAAAGTAATGATCTTTTAAAGATTTGATTTTGTGACATCACGTGTGAAGCGCGCTCCCATATGTAGTGTACAATTTTTATTTGAAAATGTCCATTTTCTCAAAAAAAAATATGTATCCGTTAAACTGTGTATTTGATACATCATTAGAAATGTTTTTGCACACATGATTAAAAAATAATTCCATCATCAAAAGCAGAAAAAGATCAATTCATGGAATTATTCTGTACACAACATATGGGAGAGCACCTCGCATGTGACGTCACAAAATCAAAACTTTCTTTTCCTTTGACCGATTTTCGTCAAATCTTCACTAATATATCTCTTCCATGCTTCTTTCATCAAAACAAACATAATTTCAGGGTGAACTATCCCTTTAACAAGTCTTTTTTTAAAGTCTGTTTTTAACCATAAACAAATACTAATTCTGGTAAATGCCCTGACTCATTGCAAACACATAAGGAAGTTACAGAAAACGGTTTGTGAAACACAAAGCCAAATAATGAATCAAACACTGACAAATTGGCCACTTGAAAATAAATACTGGTATATAGCACATCAAGTTACATGCAGTGGTAACATGTTTACATCAAATATTGACACACTCTGCAAGCCATGTATGTCAAATTTCACAAAGATCTATTCCATTCTAGTAATTCAGGGAGCACTTTGAAAAGGAAGGGTAGTACAGTGAGCAATGTGAGAGAGAGAGAGAGAGAGAGAGAGAGAGAGAGAGAGAGAGAGAGAGAGAGAAAGAGAGAAAAAGAGGGTGAGAGAGAGCGAGACAGAAAGGCAAGACAGGCGGAGACAGGAGGGAGAGGGAGGGAGATGAGAGGGAGAGAGAGAGGGAGAGAGAGAGATGGAGAGAGAGAGAGAGAGAGGGAGAGAGTGAGAGAGAGGGAGAGATAGAGATAGATGGAGGTAGATTGAGCAAAAAAGAGAGGGCACAAGCAAGCGAGAGAGAGGAAGAGAGAGGATGTGTGTGTGAAAGAGAGAGAGAGAGAGAGAGAAGAAAAAAGAGAAATACCGCCACATAGGGAGAGATTGTGAGACAAAAATACAAGGCCCAGTTTTATAAAGGATGACAATTTATCACAAATTGACTTGCGATTTATATCAATCATAACTCTTTATCAAAAGTGGCCCAGAATATATTTGCTTTCATCCTATTCTTGGGCCAATGTGCTGGTAGTAATGAGAGAGTCGTCACAACGAACCTGAAGAGACTGACTTCAGGATCCATTGTGTAAGTAACTTCATTGACTATATAGGCAAGGCTCAGCTGCATGACCAAGGCTTCTTGAGACCCAACACTTTCTGTCTTCAGCTCTTTGTATCAGCTACACGTCTAGGACATGTTTGCCCAACTCAGCAACACATTTTTCACAAAAGTAAAGTAGGACACTGATCAAGAACTCTCCCTCTCTCTTGGCACAGAATAAACAACCTAAAAAGTAGACATGTTGGCTAACTGATATGTAACTGGAACCAGTTGAAACCAGTTCAAATCACCTGAAACCAGTTGAAACCAATTGAAACGAGTTGAAACCAAATGAAACTAGTTGAAACCAATTGAAACCAGTAGAAACCAACTGGAATTACAACTGGTTTCACTTGATGTTTGGTCCCAGGCTCTTACCTCAGCAATCATCTCAAGCCACTTGGCAAGGTTCCTGAAGGATGTTTCACTTGTGATGTCATAAACAAGCATGATGCCCTAGAGGAAGAACACAAAATAAGACATAAGGTGCGTCTTCATTAGCCCGATCAGACGAAGTAGCGAGCTATTTTTCTGATCCGGGGAAGTAGCCTGAAGTTGCAATCGCGTCTTCATTAGCTCGAAACTCGGGATACGTAAGCTCGAGCTCGGGTTGCATAAATTATCCCGAGTTTCGCACATACCAGCAGTGTGCGATGGGAATAGGCCATGACCGCATGGCTTCAGTTGTGAGCTCGCATTCACGCACGTGTAAAAACCTATTACGTAAACAATGCCTCGTGGGCGCTGATGCATGCCGGGATCGAGAAATTTTCAGGCTAATGAAGACGCTCCGAACTAGCTCGAGCTAGCTCCATCTAGCCCAAGATTTCTTGGGAAATTTTCTCGACCAAATAGCTCGCTATTTTGCCTGATCTGGCTAATGAAGACGCAAATAGCTAGCTATTTCGTGATCTGGCTAGCTAGCCGGATCAGAACAAGCTCGCTATTTTGCCCAGCTCGAGCTAATGAAGACGCACCTATATGGTATGGTTGCAACAGTGAGAGCTGACTCTAAACTAGCCTTACTCAAGGCTGTTGGACATTTCTAAACCAAACTATTGAACAAAGGGGTCTGGCTGCAGGAGACTAATCCTCCTTAATTTTTTCTCTGTCTCTAACTGAGAAAAGAGAAAATGATCAAGTGACAAGTATTAAGGATGCTAGAATATATTTTTCAGTTTGGAATCATAATATCCGACAGCCTGGAAGCCAGACTACCTGATTAAGGAACTAGGAAGATGCCTACACAGACTGGCATGGTAGAAAGTGTTGCACAAAGAATTTACATTTATTTAGCTGAAGTGGGGTGCCTGTGATTTGCTTATCACTACTGTAGATCACAAGATCTTTCATTCTTACTGCGATTGCTCTCTTTATAATTCTTATATACTTTGAAATGGTATGATTATGATCAGTTTTGAAGAGTTTGAGTAAACAAAACTCATGCTATATTGAGCACAAGTATATACTCCCCTTTCATTGAAAAAAAAAAGAAATAAGATATTACAACTAGCAATTCTTGCATAAACATGTCGAGACGTCCTGCAAGGTTATGGGCTGATAGTGTGAACTGTACATATTTTGTTAAAGGAAAAGAACAAGTGACTCAGCAACAAATATAACTGCAATGTTTGCAGGGATACTTGACCTACTTCTCTTTCTCACATTATAGCAGAATGCTTTTCTATAGGCAGGGCTCAAAATTCTACCTCTAAAGCCCTGAAACTAAGAAAATTAAACAGTGGCCTCTATACACAAAATACACTAAACAGGACGCACTGACATTGGCCAAGTACACTACCTTCTCACATTACGTGAGAGCTATCTTGCAGCTAAACTGATGCCACTGCCTCTACTGTGATCAGCCTTTCTATACATGTACATATGTTGTAATAGAGAAACACATGGGTGCCATCCTGTTAGATCAGGCCTGCGGCATGATTAAACCACACCTTTTTTTGTATCAGTCTCTTAAGAAAAAATATTTTTTAGTCTACAACATTCTTATTCATCAACTTGCTACCATGTTGAGCCTCTGATGTTAACTGCAATTATGAGATTGCAAAGAGAAATTTAAACACCTGTTGATAGTAACATGCGAAGAATTCAAAATTATGCAGGAGAGTAAAATTGTGCTGCACCACAGCTATGGTACCCATGTTTGTCTCTATTACAGCAGCTTAGCAAGTCTGATCATATTAGCGGCAATGCCATGTCCATCTTGGAGCCTGCCTGAGTATGGTTCTTTACCTGTGCTCTCCTGAAGTACTGCTTGGTGATGGTATCATACCTCTCCTGCCCAGCCGTGTCCCTGTGGACAGACAGAAAACACACACACAGACAGGCAAGAATTAAACAACCAACAAATAAATCATCCACGGAATACACTGTCACAAATAGAAATCATAAATGTGCATTTCATATCACATGGCCTGCCCTTGATTGCATACCATTAATTCCATATATCTACTGATAAAATTTGACATATTTATCTGATCAGATACACGACCAATTCTCATTAATGAGTATATTTACAATGTACATGTGCTTCATACTGTAGGGTGTTTTTTACTGTGTGGTAATACATGTATGACAGCATTCCAATAACTTTATTATTACATCTCTGTGTTCATGCCTTGTGAGTTTGCATGCCGGTACATTTGAATATTTTCATCTGAATGATTTTAAAAGTAAAATACACTATTGAATATGACGGCTTGGAAAATACTCTTATTACGATCCTCACAATTCTGATGACACAAACAAATCACATAGAGCAGTATTTCGTCTGCCACACGAAGAATGAAATTAGCAATATCCTTTACCTGATGGTCTCTTGAGAAATCAATTCTCTAGGCCTACAGAAAACTCCACTGATCTCCAAACAGCTTGTTCAAGGTTACACTACAACAATTCCAGTCAAAACTGCTCCTCTACAGGTATGTGATTTGCATTATAAGTAGTACTTCAGCATGACTGCCTCAGTGATGCATAAAGGGTTAAGTGACAATACAGGACAGAAATGACTTGTAAATTAAATAAATACTCAAAAGAGCATTTTATGAACATGTACAATGTAGTTTGGTTTCATTTATTCTCATTTGCTATTTGAGGAATCTAATTATCCACAATGAACTATGTGCATAAAATGTTGTATTCTTGATACATAAAGCCCCTTCATAGTGGCCATCTATCCACAAAATACACAAATTGTGCTGATTTACTACTGATACAATATAGCTGGATTTATGAATGAGAGTCGCTCAAATAATGTGTTATCTGCTTCCTCCTTTCTTTATCCGCTTCCTCCTTCTATTTCATGGTCATTTCATGGATCAAAATTTAGAAAACATACAGCAATATTGCTGATAGCGAATCTTATCCGCTGCGTCGACAGAAAAACGGTAAATGTTGCAGCTTGTGCATTGAGTCTGACGGCACTAGGGGATGTGATTGGTTAGTCACAATGCTCATATTGCTTAGTGGAATACGTCATCACCACGTGTTTATCCTAGCTAGCCAGCCCCGGTCTCATACATCCTTGTACTAGCATTGTGTACTCTGAATACCGTATGGACACTACACATGTAACCACAACCACCAAATCTAGTATTTGCAATATTGCAGCTATGTCACATTTTTTTGTGTGTATGTATGAATATGAACTGCATTTTAATTGGTCACTAGAAAGTTGCCCACAGACGTGCATGAGTAATATTGCTGTATCATGTGACATGAACAGAGCTATATTTGTCTTACAGTCTGCCTACCTGCACCGTGACACAATAACCTCTGTGCAACTTGAATGACTTGATAATCAAATATGTGCACAAATCAGAGAGGATGGATCAATACTTCTGCCATTCACAGCTTGTTCACCTCCACAATGCACTGTTTCACCACTAGTTTCACAGCGCTGGGTGAACAAAGAGAGATTTGACCCCTAAAATCACAGACTGTAAGTAATAAAGAACAAACAAAACACGTGCCATCCATGCAAGATCCATAAAACTGACACCCACTTCAGGCAGTGCTACGTGTCTGGATCTAATAGTCTGTGTCTATGGGCACACTCACTTTGATTTGAAAGATGAGTAAGTACATGTATGCACCTTGTACAAGGCTATGTGAGTACATGTACATGTACTAATAAAGAAGTAGCATGGGGGTTCTGGCTGCTTTAGCCTCAAAGAGACCAATGAATGACAGAGATCCCCTGTGATAAACACTTTCCTTCATAGGGTAAAATGCAAAATAAGATTCACTGTGTTTGTTTCACGACATCAGGTCTGAAAAGTAGCCCTCACAAATAAATCCATTTTTCTTACATACTGCATGTAGAGTTGCTAGTTGGAAGGCGCACATGAGAACGTACTATGTTTCCTTCAGTAAATTATGCATCTTGGAGGCAGAGCTTGCCAATAACACATGCTCATGACAATCAGCTTGCCTCAGGGTTTTTCTTTTCAATCTATACAAACACATAATGTGCAAACACAATCAGTCAGAAGAAATAGACTGTGTACATCCATGGACAGCACTGTACTAGGCTCGATGGTGCATCCTTACATCAGGCATCTGATATACAGTTGTGTGTCTACCATATTAACATGTATGGGATGGCTGGTCATCTAAAATTACCTCTAACACCTGAAGACCCTTAAATCAAGACTCAAATTCTGAAAATCACATTGACACCAGTTTCATGAAATTATGCAGGGATATTTCTTGTTTGTGATTAATAAAGAAACATTTGTGTGTGTGTGTGTGTGTGTGTGTGTGTGTGGGAAGGGGGGGGGTCTCATCCTGATGTCATAAAACAGACAGGGCATGCACTAGAAGAGAAGAAACCATTTTTCATAGGGGCTATTTTGTTATCTTCATGGGCTATTTTTGGTTAAATCACACTGAGACCTCTTGTATTTGATTTTCTCTGCAAAAGACTAAAGAAGGTAGATGGAAGATATTATTCTTAGCTTTAGCTTTCAGTTTGCATTTCAGGAAAAAGCAAAGCCTGAGAAAGAAGCATGTATTTCATGTGTCACTTGAATTCTACATGTAAATCATTGTGAAGTGTTATTACCAACCTCATCAGTATACTGTCCTCATGATTCATACAATGTTAAACAAACAAACAAACAAACAAACAAACAAATTTTGGCTGCAAAAGGGATAAGGTAGTGTGCCCCATGTCATGAAAGTCGTGAAACTTGGCATGAATCAGCAATATAACCCAACAATTACATGTACATGTATGAAATCTCACTGAACTTACCAAATTTGAATGCGTATCTTTTTGTCATCCACCATCAACGTCTTCATCTTGAAGTCAATACCTGCATGGACAAGAAGAGGAGAAGTTGATAGCAAGTCTCCTAAACATTTCTGATTGCCATTAGTCATAAGTCTTTACACTTCAGACGGGATTGGACTTGCGCGACCGATCTATATATATGTTTTTCCCATTCATTTACAGGATGGAGCATGCTTGCCATGCTGTAGTAAGGATATCGCGTGTATGCCTAAAATTTCTTTTCAAATGGATTCAGATTATTGTAACTCTTTATAAGACGGGGCCTGGGCTGGTTGGACCTGTGCCATTGTTAGCACATTGTGCAAGCTATTACCTCTAGTCTAAGAGGATAAGCAGATGGCTAAGCAGCTAACCTTTGTATCATACAAACCAAGGCCTTCATCTTCTAGCAGACCAACTTAGGCTTTCTTTGGACCAGATATAGACGCATGCGTTTTCACTGCAGTCTCTTATCCGGTACACTTATGGACCTGATACAATGTTTGGAGTAGGAAGAGAGATTTGCTGGACCTGCTTCAAACACAGACAAATCCCCTTGTCCCTCTTATGATCGGCTTTACTATGTGCCAAAATAGAGACAGATACATGTATGGGTATCATGCTATTATTGTTGCATTATACTACACCATCATATTACAGCAATATTGGTTGGGAAAACTATTGAATTGTAATGCAATATTTAGTCCAAAACAGGTGTCAGGTAATCAGTCTAAATATACTCGCTAGTGACAATGGTTACAACCTGACATATCAATGTGTTTATGTTCATATTCATAATCGATTGCAGGATAATTCAGACAATTAAACTTCTTTAAACTACATGACTGTATTCAATGTACATGTATTTTCATGAAAGAATGTAGAGCAAATTATGAATTAAAGGGGAACTCCAGTCCAAAAATAGCTTTCTCTCAGTGTCACAAGAGGCAGAAATATCATTTTTTGAGAGAGAAAAATGGAAATTTAGTTCATTAATAGCATCCAAAATAATAGTAAGAATGTGAATTACATCTTCAAGATTGAGTTAACAATTTGCATCCACAAAACGTCAATCTTCCCATCATTCAAACATTCATCATAACTTTCTTACAAGTTGTCCGATTTTCCTCAAATTGTTTTAGTCCTGGTTTTATTGACTGCAACTCAACATGAGACCATAACAACCCTTTAAAAACACAACTCTGACACATGTTCATGAACAGTGGAACAGATGCTTTCAAGAAAAATGAAGCCTATAGCAACAGAAGCTTGTGAGCACTCCGTATTGCATTGCTTGCTTGGCGTGGATCTCAATATGAGCTCAATGGACCATGTATACGTAGGAATGCTGAGTTCTCAGCATTGATTCAGTATAATCAGTAGAGCTTGAGTATTTACTTTAAACTGATAAGAATAGATCTTACACTGATCCAGCAACAATCACACAGTGATGAAAAACCAGTATGCAGGAATGTAACATGCAATACGATTTGTCTTCTTTTTTGTATTCATTGATGTGGTTTTCTTTAGTTTTTTCTTCTTTTTTGTGCATTGTTTTATTGTTTTTGACACAAGCCTCTCTGAGCTCCTTTGGTGATTCCGCCACTACTGTATGGTCATTCTTGCATGTACATTTGTTAACATTTTTTAATGTTTTTATGTGTGGAAAATAGACTGAATCAACTAAAATAAAAATCTATCATCATCTAAAGCATTTGGTGTTTACAGGTAAGCATGACCATTTTGACATTCAAGGATTTGTCAGCTACATGTATCCTCTATGTGAACAAATACTTTTTTGAATATTAATGATCACTATTTTATGCCTAAGAACACCTTTATGTGTATGTTGCTGGAAAATGCATGGTGCTACCACAGTTGAAATAATGCAATGGCATGTCAAGTTGAATGTTTAGATAATAACCAACATCTCTATTCTTACTATATTAGAAATAAAATATCTTTAATATTTGATGAATGCACAATTGATGCCCAATTACAATTATTATGAAATTACATGTAGGTGTGAGTTGCCGTTCCATTATGGTACAGACAGACACTGCGCAAAGGGTCACTTGGGGAATGTCTCAATCCTGCCTCTAGGCCTATAATGATACAACATTCTAGTGACTGGATGGACATTCAGACTATAGAAATAGAACACAAATAATCAGAATTTTAAAATGCATGAGACTTGCATTCACACTGCCATCAACACGAAGAGTTAAAAAAAACTCTCGCCATGAATGCGCATCTCCCATGATACCATAGAAAATAGCAGTGTGCCCTTTTCCTGCACACTCGCCTACGGTTGCTATGAGGGTGTGGTTGACCACTTGCCTATGGTTGCTATGTGGGTGTGGTTGACCACTCACCTATGGTTGCTATGTGGGTGTGGTTAAGCACTCACCTCTGGTTGCTATGAGGGCGTGGTAAAGCACTCACTTATGGTTGCTATGTGGGTGTGGTTAAGCACTCACCTATGGTTGCTATGTGGGTGTGGTTAAGCACTCACCTATGGTTGCTATGTGGGTGTGGTTAAGCACTCACCTATGGTTGCTATGTGTGTGTGGTTGAATCCCTCCTCTGTAAACTGGCACAGCATGCAGGTCTTGCCTACACCAGAGTCCCCCAGCATCAGAAGCCGGATCAGCACGTCATATTGCTTGGCCATGCTTTCTCTCTTAGTCTTAGTCTTCTGACATAGCGATGCAAGCTCAAATCACTAAGCAATGCAGGCAGACGCTGTGTTCATGGATCTCTTCACTCTCTCAGTGCTAAACTATAAAAGTCCCATGTCAGGTACCACACAATGCATTGCCTTATGGATCCGATTGGCTCAGACCTATTCTGTCAGCTATTGCACGTCCCTGCCACTTGTATCTCATCCAGAGTGATATTGATGCAGACACTACTGGGTGACTCCCATCATTCTACATTGCACATGTACGCTGGCACCAGATACAACACAGTATAGAGTAGGACATCAAGATTGTAGAGTTCACTACATGCTGTCATCCAAGGACAAATGAACAATCACAAATGGTGTAGATTCTTGTTCTAGATGCAAAAGGAAAATAAAATAAAGCAAACTTTAGGTTAAATTGTGATGTACATTCTTGGTTCATTAATGAACACAGGGGGCACATGGCCTTCTTTAGAGCAAAACTTACAATCCTTACTTGTCTTTCCAATAATTTGTCACACATTCCATTGTATACATACAATACATGTATATCAACAGTACATTTTGTGTCAATGTGAAGAGCAAAAGCATGATTTCTATCTTACCAGTCTGTTGCCAATTTGAAGATTTATTGATTTTACCTTTTTAGTAATTTAAACATCATTATGAATATGAAGCTGATACATATGTACACAACAAAAATTGATTGATCACACAGAAATTTATACTCTTTCATTTAAATGCATTTCTTATGATCTGTTTATTCTGTTACGATATTTTATATCAAAAATTATACCAGTAGCCCCCAAAAAATAGTGATTGGTCCCAAATGGGACCAATGTTGAAGTCCCCAAGTTAGGAGGTGCCTAAGAGAGCTGGAAATTGGTATTCCAGAATATCCTCCTAGCCCTGGGACTCTCTTAATGCAAATTAGAGAGGGTTTGTTTGACCACATCCAATGCGCATTTATTCGCCAACGGAAGGAAGTGTTTCATTTAAGAAGAGCCAATCACAATCACATCTCATCAGGACTTTCCCCTATGTTTCATCCTAACTCTGTGGACGCGCAACTATGTATGTGCGCGCACATCAATCATGTATGCGTGTCTATGCAAATGCATGCTGCTTTTTCTTTTTGTGTGTGTTATGAATGGCTAAGACAGGGGGTGGTTCTTTTAAGTTTTCTCCTAAATCCTCTCATATGCGCATTCTGGAATACCAATCCTCCTAACTTTATGAGAAATCCTAGACGTAAAATTTCTCTTAAGTGAGCTTTTCAGGATAACACCCCAGGCCCCGAACTGTTATCTCAGTGGTAGGGTCCATGGTCAAACAGACAGATGCTGGTGCTAGCTCATACTTTGGCACTTATTTTATGAATTTGAACCCTAACCCTAACCCTAACCCTGACCCTAACCCGAGACAACTTTCTTTGCCGTTGAATTCGTCCAAAAAAGATATTTCTAGGTCTGAATTAGCGCCCGTAGTTTAGCAAGGCCCTAGCCTAGCCGGCCAAGCCCCGGGACTGCTACGCAGCTAGCTACCCATGACTACTAGTCACGCAGGCTGCCGTGGATACACTTATAACCCTAGCGCCCAGGGGCCTGTTTCTGCAATAGAATGGCAGCAACATCTGATTTAGAACTCATGTTAGCGCCAATGATGCTAAAACGATTCTCGGAAAGAATGCTAAGTCGGATATCAGTGACATCTCATGTATCGATGCCGGATCAGAATTTTCAGACAGATTGATAGCCTTTCTCACAAAACTCTGCAATAATTGATAAAAATATCAGGTTGAAATATTTATGATTTTGTTAAAAATCGGGCAAAGTATTGTTTAAAACGTTGATTAGTATATGGCTTGATATATAACGCATCACTTTCATAAAGATTGGTGTGTTATCAATCTCTCATTTTCTTCTGTTAAATCACTTCATCGATTTTCTTTAATGCTTTTCATTTTGGTCATATTTGTGTTGAAAGATACCATGTAAATGATAGTGTACGCAATTACATGCCATTCTTAAAATAAAAGTCTAATGTTGAAGAAAGGGGTTATCACATGCCTGTGTTGGTATTCACAACTGATGCAAAAATGTCAATCATTCAAAAATAAAGGAGCAAACAGTGAATTTTCAACATTAAACAGTGTTAAAAATGTTGGATTGCTTAGACTAGCCCACTGATCTACGACTACGGAATGCTCGAATGATACTCAACATTTTGAAATATTTGTCAACCATTTTCATGAATCTCGCCTTCAATGGAGTGATATGTTAAACAAGCAAACCCCTTTCCCCGCCACAGGTGATTTTATGCTTAGCGAATTCTGACAAAATGCAGCAGAAATGTTATCATAGAACGCGTAATGCAAATTTATTCATTTGTCACAACATTATGCAATTCAGCTTTCCATAAAAAGCCACTTTTGTTCTCAAGCCCAAGGATCGTCCGATCAAAAACAAGAGATGCGACAGGGTCCGAGCAGTTCCAGCATTTAGAGCTGAGGTTAGAGTTTTAATAGCTTCGAGAATCACCTCAGTGCTAATTAGAGTCGAGGAATAGAGGTTAGAGCCGACCCAGCCTCGAGCAACATCTTGAACGGCAACGGTCAAAGAGTGTGCGCCCGACGCTCCGGGGTGGCATATTCTGGTGTGCTGCTAGCTGCTGAAATATCGTCGCAGACCGACGACCCGGATCGGTCGGCAACAACGACAGTTTTAGTTCACTACATGACTTATTAAAACCTTGATCACTGTTGAAAACACGAGAAATGCTTCTTCGTAAGTGAAGAGTCTCGTGAATTGTGATATACTTTAGGAATACACTTCTAAGTTACTTACAATTATCTGGTTCGTTAACTTCACCACGTCCTTGGCATGACCGTACTACGTGTAATGCAAGGTAGCTGCACACGACTCGTCGACTAGACTAGTGCATGTGAAGCTCGCTAGCGCAGCGCCTGCAGCGCGCGCCGCGTCGTGCCATGCATGAAGAAATGAAAACGATCACAACAACAACTTCACCTTCACCCCCCCCCCACCCCCCCCCCCCCCCCTCCCCCAACCCACCGGCCCCATTATTAATCTGACTACATAGATGGCGCTAGCTAGCGCAAGTCTATCTCTCACACAGATAAATGTTGATTTTTTTTTCCGTCTTCGATTTTTATGGCGAATCAATAATTTCTTCTTTTCTCTTTTATAGAAGTTTTGCTAGTTTATTTCAATTTTCCATGTGATCAATGAAGAATTGTGTACGTTTCATACACTATTAGTCTTGTCCTTTCTGCGGCTTTATTTTCATGGCTCTTATAAGGCTGTATTTCAACTTCTTGTTATATACCTGTATAGGCCTTCTTATATGTGCCCATACCTTTATTCGACGCAAAGCCATGGGAAGAAATACATTTTATCAATAATTCAACACGGTCCTAATTAAACGTTGAGTAAAAGCAAAGTTAAATTTGAGCAAATAATGTGGAAATTGCCCTTCATAACCATTATTGTAATAAGTGCTGCAGAGTTTGCAAATTAAACATCGAACATGCTTGTACTGTAGGCCAATGTTATTCCTAGTCTCCTGTGGCAAGTCTCACTGCTAGCCCCTTTGAAGGAGGTTCTGCAATTAAAGTTTGAGGGTACGTCATCTATCTATTTTTTTGCTGCATTATATCATAACAGTTTTTTAGAGCTTGCTCCTTCCTCTTTTTAAAGTTTCCTAGGTCACTTGATTCGCAAGAATGCTCTCGAAAAAGTCGCAATCACTGGTGCTGTTCGGAGATGTAGGTTAAGAGGATGACAGAGACTGACTTTCCTCTCTTAATTGGCTCAGAGATGCCACAGGCACAATTAGACCCCTCGATATCATACGCCACTGCCAGCAAAAAGAGTAATTCATTCTGGCAAGCTACTCATTTTGATTATGTATCAAGTTTTAATTATGATGTCGCTGCGCAAACGACCGTTGTACTTATATGGATGATCACTCGCCCCATCAATCCTGCGTGGGTTTAGGGGCGAAGATAATGATCTATTTTCCATATTTTATCAAGATTTTCTCATAAAGACCCTTAATTTTGAATGAGTAATGCCCAACAGTCTTGAAGCTGGTCTTAAATCCAGCTCATAAATGGTGAAACACACATGTACATGTACAAGCATATTCACACAAACATAATCACATACATCACCGACTGTTCATAGGCTACATCGATTACTTTATCCAGGGATGTGTTAGGAAAGGATATGAAACAACATTCTTTCTTTGAGCCCATGCGTGGCACCGCCGAAAAATTGCGTGGTCTCAGCATGTGCTTTTCACGTGTTTTAACAATAACGAACACGATTGCCTAGCAACGGTTTCTCAGAGAGAACAAAAGAAATGTAGAGTCTTATTTCGCTTGTCCACTTCTGTTGGATTGCATCCGAATACTTTTGTGAGGAAAAGAGATATCAGCGAACAAAAATAAACAGTTTTTAAAAGTAAAATATCTCATTTGCACGCAAATTCACGCAAACTCTGTTAATGAAAGTAAGCAGCTTAATATATGATTTTGATAATGATTGAATCCGACATTTCCGGAAATCTCCGGAAAGTGAAGAAATTTGTTAATTATGTAAGTAAGAATATTATCTTATATCTCCGTTTGTGCATCATTCAACAATTATTTAGAAGAAAAACGAATACAGGATCTTTAGAGGTGTTGCCCCTTAACTTTCTTGAAAATTATAAAAAAAATGTGATAAGAAACACAGCTTCGAGAAACAAAACAGGCAATTAAAGATACTGCTTTCCAAGTTGACGATAGCAAAATGACGGTGCCGCGCATGGGACTTCTGATCAAAGCATTGCAGTGATTGTGGAATGCTTTTGATATTCATTAGCACGCTTTAGTATTCATACAGATGTTTGAATATATTATGGTTGAGTTGTCCCTCCTTCCTAACACATCCCTGGTCTTACATATACCTGGTACACACCAGTACTCACTCATACACATGCATGCATCCTGCATTCATAAGCACACTCAAACTCTCTCACCCACACATATAAAGTCACACACACACACACACACACACACACACACACACACACACACACACACACACATATAAACACAGGCTACTCACACACATTCATGCACTGTTATAAACACAACAAAAAAAGTAAGTTCCTCCCACCCCCCCCCCCCCCCCAAGCAAAATAACATAACTTTTTATTGAAGAGGTTTTAAGCAACAAAACTTGGCAGGATTGTACCTTCACTCACTGACTAACTCCCGTATGAAAATCACATTAATCCACTTAGTAATGCATGATTGAGCACACATTAAATTTGTCACTTTTCAAAAGTCACAAGGGGTATTGTTTATGCCGTCTTAACAGTGCATTTTGACATTTCTTGAGCGATTTATAAAATATATTCACTCAACTTTGACATGAAAATGACTTCTTATGTTCACATAACAGGTCATGTTACAGCTTTGTCAAAATATCCAGATTTTTATTTTTTCACAAAATAAAGGGTTTTTATAAGTTACTCAAGAGGGATGAATATTTTTTAAACAGTGCTCACTCAACCAGAACAATGGGCTAAGTGTTGAGATAGGTGTAAGTGCGTCGAGAGATGGATGATAAACAATGAAAAGACATAAATTATGCACCAGAAATGAAATTCTAAAAATCATATCACAGAATCCCAAAATTACCCTTGTGACTTTTGAAAAGTGAAAAGTGACAATTTTACCTTTAATGTGTGCTCAATCATGCATGACTTAGTGGATTAATGTGATTTTCACACGGAAGTTAGTCAATAAGTGAAGGTACAATCCTGCCAAATTTTGTTGCTCAAAACCTATTCAATACAAAGTTATGCTCTTTTCTTTGGGGGCGGGGGGGGGGGGGCGACTTACCTTTTTTTGTGTGTTCAGAGAGTAAGACAAAACCTGTTTAAGTCAAAGAATGTACGGACTGGTGCACATGTATTTCTATAGAATCCAGACTTGAGGACATTTCTACACTGAAAAGTAGTCTAGTGCTGACAAGACTAGATACTTGTCCATTCTCCTCTTTTCTCCCTCTTATGTAAAGATTTGTCTATTGCAGCCAGACTCATTTATTGAATAATGTACTTTGTATTCAATATACCCAACAGCCTGGAAGCCAGACTACCTCCATAGATATTCACAACATTTCCATACGAAACAATAACATGCCATTTCTTTCATTGATCCTCAGATGACAATACTGTTTAATATACTGTATTACATTAGAATAACAGCTATTGCATCCACCACAATTTTTATACTTCATTTGCCATAATTCAAATAAAGAAGCACTTCAAAATATATTTACTTTTATAGACACTATCTGTAATGTCTTTTAAGTTTAATACTTTTCAAGTAAAGAGATAGAAATAAAATATTGAAACACAATATATCTTTGATCTCTAGGCATCATACCAAAACAAAGTACAGTACCTACAAAAATGATGGGACCTGAACTAAGTCTAATAATGTGGTGCAATCTATATTGCCATTGTACAGTTACAACTAATGTCAATCACAATTCTTTATCAGACAGGGCCTGCTCTCTATCAAGCAGCACTATAAGATCTTCCCCAAGCACACCAATGTATTAAAGTGTAAAATGAGGTATGATAGACGGTGCATATTGGATATTTGAAATCATCATTAACACAAAAATGTTTAGCTCACTGCACGACACCATACAGGGATCCACACTAATCTGTTTTCATGGGGGCTTTAGATGTCCTTTCTAGGGGTTTTGGGTAAAGGCCCGGTCATTTTTTCTTTGTCTATGGGTTATGGGTGTCTGCTTAGCCCTGTACAGTATTACAATTATCAGCAGTGGTTTGGTAGAAGTACAAGATGACAATTTTTTGTGTGTGCTTAGAGATTTGATCTTCATGTCTTGAGGTTTAGTGCGTTTTGTTTGAAAGTGTATATTACATGTATTGCATTCACAATAGATGAATCATTTATAGTAAAACATACAGTCACAAATTTGAAGATTTATTCATACATGATGTACCCATCACAACTGCACCTACAGCTGCTGACAACATATCTTAGATTATGAATATAAAACAACATTGTAAATTTGTAATCACTTCACTTTGAAATCAACATGATTGTGACTGACATGAGCATCATGAGCACAGTCACATGTGACAGCCATCGGTGATAGCTCTGTGTCTGTGAGGAGGGTCTCTCTTATAGTTCATAGGTCATAGAGGTAAGGCTGTTGGCTCTTGTGCTGCATGACGTTTCTTTCCGAGGGCCATAGGTCATAGGTCGTATGAGGTCATTGGCTCCTACATGTTTCTCTCTTCTTACTCACTGAAGTTTGTTTCTTTGTCTCTATCTGAGCCATCCTCATTCCTTCTTGGCATTTTTGAAACCATCCACATGATAAGGACTCTCAGCTGCTGCCTTCAGAGCGTTCACCAAATCCTGCGTCCTTCTCCTCGTCTCCGCCATCTTCACTGGATCGGCTTCAGGGAGACGCTAGGTCAAACAAATCAAAATATATCAAAGGATCTATGTATATTTTATTGTTAAACAGGGGCTGTACAAAGAAAAAGAGCAATATTCTGAGTAAGATTATACCATTTGTAAAACACTGTATGAATTAATGTTATTGAGACGATTGTGCTCAAGAGTGCTTCACTGTTTATACTCTGCCATGAGTTCAGCAAACCACATGAAGTCATTGGCCATACAGCAAATACTCGATACGGTACGAAAGAAGGGGTTGTGTGTAGCATGACACAGCTGTGAGTACGATATACTGGTAAAGCATTTGGGGGCTTTAACTCTCCCAATACATTGGCCTGAAGAAAGCCAATCTTTTTTTCAAGGCCCAGCAATATAACTGTAAGGGTTGACAGTATTTTGTACCTTTAAACAACTAAGTAGTTTTACTTAGTTGTTTAAAGGTACAAAATACTGTCAAAGGCCAACACTTTGGAAACCAAATAAGTAATACCTGTACATGTATAAATAGAACTTTCTGTGCTTTTCAGTGCCCTGAACAGGAGGATTTTCTAGTGTGACATTTCAAGGTCTTTTCGTAATGTATCTCTTCTTTTCACTCTTTTGATGAGTCACGCTTTTTCCTCAGGAACTTTCACAAAAATATTGAAAACCCCATAATTTTTCACTTATGATAAACAAATTTTTGTTGGAGAACATGCAATGCATGCACATGTACTTCCCTCACAATGTCCGAAAATGAAAATGGACTTAATCATGTCTAAAAGCTAATACTAATATATTTTAAGTAGGTTTTGGTCAGGTAGAGCTAGCGATGTGAAATACATTCAGGTAGACTTGATTGGTAGACCTGTCAACTGTTAAAATACAAAATGGACCCTGTAACATTATTCCGTGTAACAAAAGATGTAACGTGTAACCACGGCCACGTTCATGCCTTCATTTGTGTTGTGGTCATATTCATGGGATTCATGCACGATCTCGATCCATCTCGATTCAACGGCCTCGGCCGCAGCCGGCCACGCCGCCACGGGCCGCCCGCCCGGTCGCGGCGGGCAGGCGTGCCGTTGTGTTGTTGTCCCTCGCTAATTTCAGCTCTGAGCTCTATATTTACCTTTACCAACTCCTCTGGATCTGGGGTTATACTCTGCATTAAAGTCCAGCCTCCAAGTAAACTTGCTCCCAGTATTCCAGCTGACACGATGTATCGTAGTAAGTTAGACATTGTAAAAGGTTAAACAGAAAAACAAATGTCGATTAACCATCACCTAAAATAAGGCTAAACTACTACAGTATGACCTAGAATCATGTAACGCATAAATCTGGCTAGGCTATGATCAATCGCGGTTGTTGATGAATTTTCATACGTAAACTCTTGCGAGTCAGCTGTGAATTTAAGAGACTTAAAATGATTCAACTGGCTTATCATTATAGTTTAATTATCTGTAAATTTAAACAGAAGCTTTGTATTTAAATTTCCTTCACTTTTACTGAGAAAAAACGAAACAGATACATATAGATATACAAATAAAATTGAGCACAGCCACGGTTGTAGGCTAGGAATCAAGGGTCGCGCGCGCCGTTTTCACAAAATCAAGATGAGATGCTCTGCGATTTAGTAATGCAAGCGTGTGATGCGTGAGCTGAGCCAGCTTTTAATTATCAGAGCTTGACCTTCTACTAATGTTCCATTGTTAGTCTAAAATTCATCACCTGATTAAGTAGGATACAGTGCAGGTCTTGTGCTAGGAAACGAGGATAGGATTCCAGAGAACAACTGATTTGAATGACAATTGCTCGAGCAGCTTGGGTGAGTTGATTTATCAATTCTTTTTTTATAGTTTGTCTTGCTATCTTCGACTCATCATCTCTGCTCATGCAACATTGCAATTAACCCTATGTGTGCCAGGTAAACTGCGCTGCTCCATTTGAAATGTGTGTATTAATTAACTGATGAACTACCTAATTGTATAAGTACTAGTAGAGTCGAGACCCCTCTATAGTTAACAAGTAAATACTAATAATTGACCCTTTTGAATAACAATAAACAGTAGCGCAGAACTTTGAAGCAACACAGTCGAGATTAGATTTGATGTTTTTAACAAAACTACGTATACCTCAGATCAACTAGTACTTAGTACTACACAGATTTACGGAGGATGCATACTTTAATTCAACCGTGGTTCATTTGAAGATGATTTTTAATTTGTGTTGAATTTTTTTTATTAAGGTTAAGGTGGTTCAGAATTGTACGTCGACAGCTGCGATAATGAAGATTTATGTTCATACGCATGTCCAGTACTCAGTCATAACATTAAAAATTCCTGTATGCTTTTGGAACAGCCAAGATGGCAGCCTTGACGAACCTTGTTTGTTTGAGAGATATGTGAAGAGGAAATGAACACTTTCATAGTGCATGTATAAGGTATGCCATTCATGTGATAAATGAGCTTGAAATGAGTCATTCATTCATGAAAATCATGTGCATGGCTCGATTAAATAAGTAGCTGGACCCGTCATGCAAAGAAAATGATGGCGAGCACTCAGAACGCTCCAGCTTTGAGGGAACAGTCCCGGGGCTACGTAAGAATGTACTGCTGATCAATGAATTGTTTCATGTTTCGTGATGTATCATAAACTTATTCATGCATTGCATAGCATCTTGAAGCTGCTTGTTGACATGTCTTGGTGCAGTCGCGAACCACCTTGTCTTATTTTCTTTCTTCTTTTTGCCTCCTTTTTTTCCTTCTTTTCTTCCTTTTCCTTCTTTTCCTTCTCTCCTTTTACTTGTCCTTCTATCTCCTCTTTTTTCTCCTTCTTCCCCTTTCCATTTTCCTTTTCCTTCTAGTCCCTCTCTTCCTCCTTGCTCTCCTTCTTCTTTTCCTTCTCCTTGTTCTCCGTCTTATATGTGACCTGGGCTGTGTTATTTCCATGATCAGTTCAATTGAGTAAATGTAAAAATCCATATTACGCGTCAGGCAATTTTTTTTCAACTGTGAAGCTACTAATACCATTTTCTACCCCATGTTTTGTCTATTACAATCTCTAGATAAAATCCTGATCGCTATGGCCCTAGACACAATCTACCTGGTTGCGCTGTGCGTGGCGGCCATCTTTGTACTCCTGTCCATCCGCATCCTGTACTTGGTGGCGCTGTTGCTGCTGGTGACCTTCATCCTCTGTTCCTTCCTGTCCTTCGTCTCAGATGGAGACCTTACTCTCATGCTCTATGATATCTTTGGAGATAAAGGGGGTGAGTTTCATTGTAGTGGATAAGTTGAATAGTAACTTTCTTATCCTTTGACAGATTTTCATCAAATCCCTTATATGTTTCTTTCATTTTTCTGCTTTAAGTCAGGGTGGACTTATCCTTTTAGTTATCAAACTAAAGGCCTTACCTGTCAAGTCTGTTGTTTTTTCAGACAAGCTGAGAGGCAAGGTGATCTGGATCACTGGGGCATCCAGTGGCATTGGGGAGGAGCTAGCCTATCAACTAGTGCAGAGAGTGAGTCTCAATGTCTTTACAAGACAAGAAGAAACATTCATACAATGCCCCACGCTTGCCTTTTTATTGATATATTTTCAGATGGAATCATGAACCTGCTCTCAAAGACCTGTCAAGCATTTGTCAATAAGGATTTCAGTGTCCACCTATCAGGACAGATGTGTGGTTCCTGTGCTTGAACAGGTTTGATTTCTAATAGGTCTTATGAGTTAACTTTATGGTCTTTCTTTACTTCCTTTTGAAATGTTCTAGTGGCACACAAACATTGAAACAGAAAGCAGTAATGTTTGTTTTCTTCTTGCCTAGTATATATTCACAAATTTATGAGGATATTGCAGATGCGAATATAGATCCTTCTTGAGCCAAATTTCAATTTTCTTATGAATCAAATATTGCAGAATTTGTATCGAACACGAGTTGGCGAGATTTTAGTGAAAGGGCTTTTTGGGGTAATCCACTGTAAAAGATAACATTCCAGGCATACACTTGTAGTAAGTATTGTGTGCTCCATCCTGTAAACGAATGAAAAGAAGTGAGAGTAAAATAATCACGAATTGTAAAAAGAAAATAAGGGTGCCCAGTATGGTTTTAATGTTTATGTCAAGTATGTCCAATCGGGTTGAAATGTTTTGTTGCTTATGCTCAGGGATGCAACGTTGTGTTGTCTGCTCGGAGGAAGACAGAGTTAGATCGCGTCTACAACAACTGCCTGAACCTGCCTGGTGTGAGTGCAGACTGTGTGTTTGTCCTTCCCATGGATGCCACTCAGTATAACAGCCACTCAGGCCTTGCAGCAGCCATCATTGACAAGTACCAGCGGGTGAGTCTGGGCTGGGGCAGGGGCAGCTCTGGATGAAGAAGGGGGGAGGGGGGTCTAACGGGATAGGGGCAGTTTTTTATGGGGGAAGTGAGGGGTCTAATAGGCAGGGGGCAGAGAGGGGGGTGGTTTGCATGGGGAAGTGATAGGGTCTTGGGGTAGGTACGGAGCTGGAAATGTCTTTATTACTTTATATGCATCTGAATATATATATATATATATATATTGCTCAGTAATGAGAGTAATGCTATAGCCTCCAATGAATTTGGCTGATGCGCTGTCTATTTCCTGCATGCAGATCGATGTCCTTGTAAACAACAGTGGTCGCAGCCAGCGCGCTCTGGTCCAAGACTGCAAGTTTGAGGTTGACCAGGCCATCCTGAATGTGAACCTGCTGGGACCCATCTCCCTGTGCAAGGCTGCCTTGCCATACATGCTGCAGAATGGCTATGGGCAGATCATCAACATCAGCAGTGCCACAGGCAAGATGCCAGCACCCCTGTCCTCCACCTACTGTGCCTCCAAGCATGGCATGCATGTGAGTCTGCACTCATTGGGGAATGCTACCTCATCCTGACAAAGTTATCTTTCTATCTACGTGGTGCTATATACCTTATGATGAAGGTAATCACACTGTGCCACAAGTCTCTATCATGAGCTCTTTGTATCACCTTGATGTCATAGTAAACATCCCATTGCTCTGCGTCTTCCCCTGCGTCTTTTCCCCTCTATTTTTCCCATTACAGCCAACTTCTCCAAGCCAAGTCTATAAATGCATTGCCTGATTCTAAACTCACATTTTCACCTCTTTTTCAAGTTGGCTTTCTGGAGATCTTCTCCATTTGTGAGTCTATCAGACCCGTGTTGTTATGTCTATAGATTCACTTGTCTCTCCTCCTATCCTGAGTATCCTCACATCTATGCAAAGCTGAGATCCTCTAGATGCTGGGTGTGTTATAGTGGTGCATTGATATCACCTTTTTGCAGGAGGCGATTATCGTTGATAATCATGTGGTGAATAAGCCAGTCCTCATACTGAATGCTTACCATCATAATGCTGCACATCTTTCTGTGTGTAGCTTTTAACTGTGCACAATTTATAAGCAATTGTGCAAACCAATATTTTGAAAAAACACAAAAAAATGAAAGTTTTAACTTGGCGAGTAATGAGAACATTTGACAGTAATAAGCCAGAATTACGGTAAATAAACCCCCAAAAAGTAATAACAAGGCTTTGAACTTTCGTTGTGCACTTTGTGCTAAACAGTATGACCATTTCAAGAACAAAAATTACACAACTACCTTTCATACAGGGCTTCTTTGACACAGTGAGGACTGAGCTGGCAGACAGGAACATTGGAGTCACCATGGTCTGTCCAGGACCGGTTGTCTCCAGTATTGTCGAGAATGCCTACAGAGAAGACTTCACCCGGGTAGGTCAACTCATATCCACACATGATCTTAGTTCCTAAATACCATTTCATCTCTCACATCAAAATATCACATTCTCTTTAACAACTTTAAAGATACGGATGAAAATACATTGAATTTATGATACATGTAGTTTGTGAGGCTTTATTTCTCTTTCTTTTCATTTCACCATCTTTGTTTGCCTGTATTATGGGTTGTTTAGGATTATATTGTGTATGAATTTGAAATATGCTTTTGGATGAGTTTATTGTAAAGCAGTGTACTTTCGCATTGCTGCCCACTCACTAAATTGATTTATTTATATGTATACTTGTTGCTTGTTTACCTTTTTTTTTTGTATTTTCATCCTCTGTTTATATACTTCAATAAGTAAGATAACATTTTAACACATTACACACCATGTATGCAACCTAGGAGTAAATGTTTGTTCGTACAATGATAATATTGAACAAGTTGTATATCATTGTCAATTAGCACGTTTTCGAGGCATTGGATGAAGGATTTTTACTACTAGAGATTCTGACGGTATTTCAGTATCTGCACAGATTGGTGGAAACATACCACTCCTTAGTTAATCAATTTCATGTAAATATTGTTGCAATTCAGCCTTTGGCTGCAAAAACTTAATGAATGAACCTTGAATTGAATTGAATTATTGGTTAATTGATAGTGACGTTAGTGACATAAGTCACCAATAAGTGCAGCATGATACCTGGAGGTCATAGGTTCCGCTCCTCACTGAATGCTTTGTGTCTTGCAGCCTGCCTCGAAGTCCTACGATGGCACCTCAGACAGGAACTACCGTGTGTTGATGAGCACAGAGCGCTGTGCAGCCCTGACTGTGGTTGCCATGGCAAACAGACTCAATGAGGTGTGGATAGCGCGTCAACCCATGCTGCTCTTCTTCTACATGGCTCAGTACATGCCTGGACTCACCAAGTGGTATGTCACATGAAGTTACAGTGGAAGGCAATCTGTTCTTGTGATTGGTCAAGCCTTTCTCATTTATTAGAGTATTAGACAGATAGCCCTGAGCTTATGCAAGACCAAGAACTGGTAAAATAATTGTATGGTTTGGGGTTATAACTTTTTTTTATATCAAGTGTTTAAGATAATAAAAGATGCATCACATCAAAGAACATTCATTTGTTCACAAGAGGAATTTCATTTTGTTGTTTAGTGGTACCTTTGTAATGATATTTTCGAAAGGAAATTAAGGTAAAATGATCACTAAATTCTCATTATGGATACATGCTGAAAAGATTGAAATCATGCTTTGCTGTTCAAATTGATACAATTATTGCTTTAAATGTGTTTTGACAATACCTTCATTAAAATTTGAATGTTAATTCTGTTTTACAATTAAAATCTGAAAAATTGAAACCCATATAGTCAGGGGATTAAGGCCCTGTGTGAGTAAGTTGACATCTGGCAAATGGGCCGAGCTGTGATGGTGACTCATTCCTTTGTGTTTTGGCAGGTTAACACCGTTCATTGGGCGTGGGCGTGTGCGACAGTACCAGCAGTCTCAGGTAGGTTACTTCTTGTCTCAATAATATCTTGAGAACAATTCATGGCTTTGCTTTAAATTTGGTAATTTTATGTAGTTTATGGGAGCAATCAAATGTGAAATAGTGCAAGAACTAGAAATTCAGTGGTCCATTTTCAACTTGATATGGTAGAGTGACACGTTACTCATGTATGGATTTAAGGTAGATTGATGAGCTGTGAGGTCAAATTCCTTTGAAGGAAAAGGTGATTTAGCCCAAAGTGACCACAAAGTGATCTTCGCAGTAAGTATAATTTGAAAATCTTATCGGTCAAATATGTCAGTAAAATGTGGAAGATATCAATGTGTTTTTCATGGATGAGCATGTCTTATGAGCATAAAAGATGATAAATTCACAAGGGATAGAGCTTAGAGGCAGAGGCATGCTTAGTTTGAGCAGTAAGTGGCCGGAGACATTATGTTTTGTAGTTGTCTCTCTACCCATCTATTTCGAATCTGTTTTGCAATATCTTGAGAACTGTTCAGCAGATTTGCTTCAGACTTGATACCTGTACAAAATTTAATTAAACAAATCAATTTGTAATATTGGGGTCCAATTAGGCCAAAGTGAAAGGTCAAATGTTGATTGCAATAATTCCTATTTTTTTACAATAAATAAAATCCAATGATCCACTCCTAACCAATAATAGTACTAAGATAGAACATGATACATGGCTGAAAACAATTATGGTGTAATATGTGAAAGGTCAAAGGTCATTGGACTTAGTAAAAAACATTCACTCGTTCCTTTTTTTCAATCTCCAGTAGGTCTCTGTGACATCTCCACCAACAAGATATACAGACACATATTACACACATAGCTGCAGATTGATGACATCTCGCTTGCTTTTCTCTCCTGACCTGCAGGGTCTGATATAAGAATGAGGAGAGGGACCCATCTATGTTGGACAAGACATTCATCTGCAATGGAGTGGTAGTAATTTATACATTGATTCATAGTTTTAATTATCACACTTTCCCAGAGTGATATGTGTATTCTCACTTGATTGGTTCTGTTAGTAAGTTCACAGTTACGAGTTTTCCTGTGTGAAGAGTATTGAATTTTTACGTATTTAACCTTGATTGAGTCAAGTCAGTAATAACATTTTAAGCCTTTTTAAGAGATGTTTGTGCAGACAGTATTGATAGGAAATAAGCCTTAAAATATATGCAGGAACTGAGGTTTCCTTGTATATGGAAGAGTTAATCAATGCGTTACAGCAGAGCTAACATTTATGGATGAAGTTTCTTCTCCATTGACTTGGGATTTCAGATATCTCAGCTTGATTATATCAATTCAAAGCAAGAGAGAAGAATGTCCTCAGAGAAACTTGGCAGAGAAATTGTGCTTTAGTTCTGATGTTGTTTGTATGAAGTACAAGCCTCAGACTAGTTCTACCTCAGTTCAATGCCCTGTATCACAAAGCGCTACCATTGATCATGTTTGACCAATTTATTTGGCAAATACTCTTTCCTATACACTGTATAGCTGAATTATTAAAAAAAAATGTAATTTTTTAATTGTAAAACTTGTGCATTTGACAGTATGTATATCTTATTACTGTGCAAATGTGCGTACATGTATTATTTAGCAATTTTTGTATTTTTATACTGTTATGTAAAATGTAATTGCCAATACATGCCAATACATATTCGGTAGGATGTTAACAACATGCGTGGTACATGCAATGTGTATCTGAAAATGAGTTCATGTTGGTGCCTTACAATGCAATGAAACGGGAAATCATTTTGTGACTTTATGTTCTTGATGTTACTTTCACTTTGAAGACAATATTACATGTATTAAATCTGTCTGTCGTGAGGTATACCATTCATGTGTACTTGAGCATTAATATTGATTTGTTGCAAGAGTGATAATCCAGTGATAGGCTAGTTTGAGGTATACCATTCATGTGTACTTGAGCATTAATATTGATTTGTTGCAAGAGTGATAATCCAGTGATAGGCTAGTTTGAGGTGTATCATTCATGTGTATTTGAGCTTTGACATTGATTTGTTGCAAGAGTGATAATCCAGTGATAGGCTAGTTTGAGGTATACCATTCATGTGTATTTGAGCTTTGACATTGATTTGTTGCAAGAGTGATAATCCAGTGATTGCCTAGTTTGAGGTATACCATTCATGTGTATTTGAGCTTTGACATTGATTTGTTGCAAGAGTGATAATCCAGTGATTTGAGCTTTGACATTGATTTGTCGCAGGAGTGATAATCCAGTGATTTGAGCTTTGACATTGATTTGTCGCAAGAGTGATAATCCAGTGATTTGAGCTTTGACATTGATTTGTCGCAAGAGTGATAATCCAGTGATTTGAGCTTTGACATTGATTTGTCGCAAGAGTGATAATCCAGTGATTTGAGTTTTGACATTGATTTGTCGCAAGAGTGATAATCCAGTGATTTGAGCTTTGACATTGATTTGTCGCAAGAGTGATAATCCAGTGATTGCCTAGTTTGAGGTGTATCATTCATGTGTATTTGAGCTTTGACATTGATTTGTTGCAAGAGTGATAATCCAGTGATTGCCTAGTTTGAGGTATACCATTCATTCATGTGTATTTGAGCTTTGACATTGATTTGTTGCAAGAGTGATAATACAGTGATGGCCTAGTTTGAGGTGTATCATTCATGTGTATTTGAGCTTTGCCATTAATTTGTTACAAGAGTGATAATCCAGTGATAGGCTAGTCTGAGGTGTATCATTCATGTGTATTTGAGCTTTGCCATTAATTTGTTGCAAGAGTGATAATCCAGTGATAGCCTAGTTTGAGGTGTATCATTCATGTGTATTTGAGCTTTGACATTGATTTGTTGCAAGAGTGATAATCCAGTGATTGCCTAGTTTGAGGTATACCATTCATGTGTATTTGAGCTTTGACATTGATTTGTTGCAAGAGTGATAATCCAGTGATTGCCTAGTTTGAGGTATACCATTCATGTGTATTTGAGCTTTGACATTGATTTGTTGCAAGAGTGATAATCCAGTGATTTGAGCTTTGACATTGATTTGTTGCAAGAGTGATAATCCAGTGATAGGCTAGTTTGAGGTGTATCATTCATTCATGTGTATTTGAGCTTTGACATTGATTTGTTGCAAGAGTGATAATACAGTGATGGCCTAGTTTGAGGTGTATCATTCATGTGTATTTGAGCTTTGCCATTAATTTGTTGCAAGAGTGATAATCCAGTGATTGCCTAGTTTGAGGTATACCATTCATGTGTATTTGAGCTTTGACATTGATTTGTTGCAAGAGTGATAATCCAGTGATAGGCTAGTTTGAGGTATACCATTCATGTGTATTTGAGCTTTGACATTGATTTGTTGCAAGAGTGATAATCCAGTGATAGGCTAGTTTGAGGTGTACCATTCATGTGTATTTGAGCTTTGACATTGATTTGTTACAAGAGTGATAATCCAGTGATAGGCTAGTTTGAGGTGTATCATTCATGTGTATTTGAGCTTTGACATTGATTTGTTGCAAGTGATAATCCAGTGATAGGCTAGTTTGAGGTATATCATTCATGTGTATTTGAGCTTTGACATTGATTTGTTGCAAGTGATAATCCAGTGATAGGCTAGTTTGAGGTATATCATTCATGTGTATTTGAGCTTTGACATTGATTTGTTGCAAGAGTGATAATCCAGTGATTGCCTAGTTTGAGGTATACCATTCATGTGTATTTGAGCTTTGCCATTGATTTGTTGCAAGAGTGATAATCCAGTGATTGCCTAGTTTGAGGTATACCATTCATGTGTATTTGAGCTTTGACATTGATTTGTTGCAAGAGTGATAATCCAGTGATTGCCTAGTTTGAGGTATACCATTCATGTGTATTTGAGCTTTGACATTGATTTGTTGCAAGAGTGATAATCCAGTGATTGCCTAGTTTGAGGTATACCATTCATGTGTATTTGAGCTTTGACATTGATTTGTTGCAAGAGTGATAATCCAGTGATAGGCTAGTTTGAGGTGTATCATTCATGTGTATTTGAGCTTTGACATTGATTTGTTGCAAGTGATAATCCAGTGATAGGCTAGTTTGAGGTGTACCATTCATGTGTATTTGAGCTTTGACATTGATTTGTTGCAAGAGTGACAATCCAGTGATAGGCTAGTTTGAGGTATACCATTCATTCATGTGTATTTGAGCTTTGACATTGATTTGTTGCAAGAGTGATAATCCAGTGATAGGCTAGTTTGAGGTGTATCATTCATTCATGTGTATTTGAGCTTTGACATTGATTTGTTGCAAGAGTGATAATACAGTGATGGCCTAGTTTGAGGTGTATCATTCATGTGTATTTGAGCTTTGCCATTAATTTGTTGCAAGAGTGATAATCCAGTGATTGCCTAGTTTGAGGTATACCATTCATGTGTATTTGAGCTTTGACATTGATTTGTTGCAAGAGTGATAATCCAGTGATAGGCTAGTTTGAGGTGTATCATTCATGTGTATTTGAGCTTTGCCATTGATTTGTTGCAAGAGTGATAATCCAGTGATAGGCTAGTTTGAGGTGTACCATTCATGTGTATTTGAGCTTTGCCATTGATTTGTTGCAAGAGTGATAATCCAGTGATAGGCTAGTTTGAGGTGTATCATTCATGTGTATTTGAGCTTTGACATTGATTTGTCGCAGGAGTGATAATCCAGTGATTTGAGCTTTGACATTGATTTGTCGCAAGAGTGATAATCCAGTGATTTGAGCTTTGACATTGATTTGTCGCAAGAGTGATAATCCAGTGATTTGAGCTTTGACATTGATTTGTCGCAAGAGTGATAATCCAGTGATTTGAGTTTTGACATTGATTTGTCGCAAGAGTGATAATCCAGTGATTTGAGCTTTGACATTGATTTGTCGCAAGAGTGATAATCCAGTGATTGCCTAGTTTGAGGTGTATCATTCATGTGTATTTGAGCTTTGACATTGATTTGTTGCAAGAGTGATAATCCAGTGATTGCCTAGTTTGAGGTATACCATTCATTCATGTGTATTTGAGCTTTGACATTGATTTGTTGCAAGAGTGATAATACAGTGATGGCCTAGTTTGAGGTGTATCATTCATGTGTATTTGAGCTTTGCCATTAATTTGTTACAAGAGTGATAATCCAGTGATAGGCTAGTCTGAGGTGTATCATTCATGTGTATTTGAGCTTTGCCATTAATTTGTTGCAAGAGTGATAATCCAGTGATAGCCTAGTTTGAGGTGTATCATTCATGTGTATTTGAGCTTTGACATTGATTTGTTGCAAGAGTGATAATCCAGTGATTGCCTAGTTTGAGGTATACCATTCATGTGTATTTGAGCTTTGACATTGATTTGTTGCAAGAGTGATAATCCAGTGATTGCCTAGTTTGAGGTATACCATTCATGTGTATTTGAGCTTTGACATTGATTTGTTGCAAGAGTGATAATCCAGTGATTTGAGCTTTGACATTGATTTGTTGCAAGAGTGATAATCCAGTGATAGGCTAGTTTGAGGTGTATCATTCATTCATGTGTATTTGAGCTTTGACATTGATTTGTTGCAAGAGTGATAATACAGTGATGGCCTAGTTTGAGGTGTATCATTCATGTGTATTTGAGCTTTGCCATTAATTTGTTGCAAGAGTGATAATCCAGTGATTGCCTAGTTTGAGGTATACCATTCATGTGTATTTGAGCTTTGACATTGATTTGTTGCAAGAGTGATAATCCAGTGATAGGCTAGTTTGAGGTATACCATTCATGTGTATTTGAGCTTTGACATTGATTTGTTGCAAGAGTGATAATCCAGTGATAGGCTAGTTTGAGGTGTACCATTCATGTGTATTTGAGCTTTGACATTGATTTGTTACAAGAGTGATAATCCAGTGATAGGCTAGTTTGAGGTGTATCATTCATGTGTATTTGAGCTTTGACATTGATTTGTTGCAAGTGATAATCCAGTGATAGGCTAGTTTGAGGTATATCATTCATGTGTATTTGAGCTTTGACATTGATTTGTTGCAAGTGATAATCCAGTGATAGGCTAGTTTGAGGTATATCATTCATGTGTATTTGAGCTTTGACATTGATTTGTTGCAAGAGTGATAATCCAGTGATTGCCTAGTTTGAGGTATACCATTCATGTGTATTTGAGCTTTGCCATTGATTTGTTGCAAGAGTGATAATCCAGTGATTGCCTAGTTTGAGGTATACCATTCATGTGTATTTGAGCTTTGACATTGATTTGTTGCAAGAGTGATAATCCAGTGATTGCCTAGTTTGAGGTATACCATTCATGTGTATTTGAGCTTTGACATTGATTTGTTGCAAGAGTGATAATCCAGTGATTGCCTAGTTTGAGGTATACCATTCATGTGTATTTGAGCTTTGACATTGATTTGTTGCAAGAGTGATAATCCAGTGATAGGCTAGTTTGAGGTGTATCATTCATGTGTATTTGAGCTTTGACATTGATTTGTTGCAAGTGATAATCCAGTGATAGGCTAGTTTGAGGTGTACCATTCATGTGTATTTGAGCTTTGACATTGATTTGTTGCAAGAGTGACAATCCAGTGATAGGCTAGTTTGAGGTATACCATTCATGTGTATTTGAGCTTTGACATTGATTTGTTGCAAGAGTGATAATCCAGTGATTGCCTAGTTTGAGGTATACCATTCATGTGTATTTGAGCTTTGACATTGATTTGTTGCAAGAGTGATAATCCAGTGATAGGCTAGTTTGAGGTGTATCATTCATGTGTATTTGAGCTTTGACATTAATTTGTTGCAAGAGTGATAATCCAGTGATTGCCTAGTTTGAGGTATACCATTCATGTGTATTTGAGCTTTGACATTGATTTGTTGCAAGAGTGATAATCCAGTGATAGGCTAGTTTGAGGTGTATCATTCATGTGTATTTGAGCTTTGCCATTGATTTGTTGCAAGAGTGATAATCCAGTGATAGGCTAGTTTGAGGTGTATCATTCATGTGTATTTGAGCTTTGCCATTGATTTGTTGCAAGAGTGATAATCCAGTGATAGGCTAGTTTGAGGTGTATCATTCATGTGTATTTGAGCTTTGACATTGATTTGTTGCAAGTGATAATCCAGTGATAGGCTAGTTTGAGGTGTACCATTCATGTGTATTTGAGCTTTGACATTGATTTGTTGCAAGAGTGACAATCCAGTGATAGGCTAGTTTGAGGTATACCATTCATTCATGTGTATTTGAGCTTTGACATTGATTTGTTGCAAGAGTGATAATCCAGTGATAGGCTAGTTTGAGGTGTATCATTCATGTGTATTTGAGCTTTGACATTGATTTGTTGCAAGAGTGACAATCCAGTGATAGGCTAGTTTGAGGTATACCATTGATTCATGTGTATTTGAGCTTTGACATTGATTTGTTGCAAGAGTGAGAATCCAGTGATAGGCTAGTTTGAGGTGTATCATTCATGTGTATTTGAGCTTTGACATTGATTTGTTGCAAGAGTGATAATCCAGTGATAGGCTAGTTTGAGGTGTATCATTCATGTGTATTTGAGCTTTGACATTGATTTGTTGCAAGAGTGATAATACAGTGATGGCCTAGTTTGAGGTGTATCATTCATGTGTATTTGAGCTTTGCCATTAATTTGTTGCAAGAGTGATAATCCAGTGATAGGCTAGTTTGAGGTGTATCATTCATGTGTATTTGAGCTTTGACATTGATTTGTTGCAAGAGTGATAATCCAGTGATAGGCTAGTTTGAGGTATACCATTCATGTGTATTTGAGCTTTGACATTGATTTGTTGCAAGAGTGATAATCCAGTGATTTGAGCTTTGACATTGATTTGTTGCAAGAGTGATAATCCTGTGATTACCTAGTTTGAGGTGTATCATTCATGTGTATTTGAGCTTTGCCATTAATTTGTTACAAGAGTGATAATCCAGTGATAGGCTAGTTTGAGGTGAACCATTCATGTGTATTTGAGCTTTGACATTGATTTGTTGCAAGTGATAATCCAGTGATTGCCTAGTTTGAGGTATACCATTCATGTGTATTTGAGCTTTGACATTGATTTGTTGCAAGAGTGAGAATCCAGTGATAGCCTAGTTTGAGGTATACCATTCATGTGTATTTGAGCTTTGACATTGATTTGTTGCAAGAGTGATAATCCAGTGATAGGCTAGTTTGAGGTGTATCATTCATGTGTATTTGAGCTTTGCCATTAATTTGTTACAAGAGTGATAATCCAGTGATAGGCTAGTTTGAGGTGTATTATTCATGTGTATTTGAGCTTTGACATTGATTTGTTGCAAGAGTGATAATCCAGTGATAGGCTAGTTTGAGGTATACCATTCATGTGTATTTGAGCTTTGACATTGATTTGTTGCAAGAGTGATAATCCAGTGATAGGCTAGTTTGAGGTGTATCATTCATGTGTATTTGAGCTTTGCCATTGATTTGTTGCAAGAGTGATAATCCAGTGATAGCCTAGTTTGAGGTGTATCATTCATTGACATTGATTTGTTGCAAGAGTGATAATCCTGTGATTACCTAGTTTGAGGTGTATCATTCATGTGTATTTGAGCTTTGCCATTGATTTGTTGCAAGAGTGATAATCCAGTGATAGGCTAGTTTGAGGTGTATCATTCATGTGTATTTGAGCTTTGACATTGATTTGTTGCAAGAGTGATAATCCAGTGATTTGAGCTTTGCCATTGATTTGTTGCAAGAGTGATAATCCAGTGATAGCCTAGTTTGAGGTGTATCATTCATGTGTATTTGAGCTTTGCCATTGATTTGTTGCAAGAGTGATAATCCAGTGATAGGCTAGTTTGAGGTGTATCATTCATGTGTATTTGAGCTTTGACATTGATTTGTTGCAAGTGATAATCCAGTGATAGGCTAGTTTGAGGTGTACCATTCATGTGTATTTGAGCTTTGACATTGATTTGTTGCAAGAGTGACAATCCAGTGATAGGCTAGTTTGAGGTATACCATTCATTCATGTGTATTTGAGCTTTGACATTGATTTGTTGCAAGAGTGATAATCCAGTGATAGGCTAGTTTGAGGTGTATCATTCATGTGTATTTGAGCTTTGACATTGATTTGTTGCAAGAGTGACAATCCAGTGATAGGCTAGTTTGAGGTATACCATTCATTCATGTGTATTTGAGCTTTGACATTGATTTGTTGCAAGAGTGAGAATCCAGTGATAGGCTAGTTTGAGGTGTATCATTCATGTGTATTTGAGCTTTGACATTGATTTGTTGCAAGAGTGATAATCCAGTGATAGGCTAGTTTGAGGTGTATCATTCATGTGTATTTGAGCTTTGACATTGATTTGTTGCAAGAGTGACAATCCAGTGATAGGCTAGTTTGAGGTATACCATTCATTCATGTGTATTTGAGCTTTGACATTGATTTGTTGCAAGTGATAATCCAGTGATAGGCTAGTTTGAGGTGTATCATTCATGTGTATTTGAGCTTTGACATTGATTTGTTGCAAGAGTGATAATCCAGTGATAGGCTAGTTTGAGGTATACCATTCATGTGTATTTGAGCTTTGACATTGATTTGTTGCAAGAGTGATAATCCAGTGATTTGAGCTTTGACATTGATTTGTTGCAAGAGTGATAATCCTGTGATTACCTAGTTTGAGGTGTATCATTCATGTGTATTTGAGCTTTGCCATTAATTTGTTACAAGAGTGATAATCCAGTGATAGGCTAGTTTGAGGTGAACCATTCATGTGTATTTGAGCTTTGACATTGATTTGTTGCAAGTGATAATCCAGTGATTGCCTAGTTTGAGGTATACCATTCATGTGTATTTGAGCTTTGACATTGATTTGTTGCAAGAGTGATAATCCAGTGATAGCCTAGTTTGAGGTATACCATTCATGTGTATTTGAGCTTTGACATTGATTTGTTGCAAGAGTGATAATCCAGTGATAGGCTAGTTTGAGGTGTATCATTCATGTGTATTTGAGCTTTGCCATTAATTTGTTACAAGAGTGATAATCCAGTGATAGGCTAGTTTGAGGTGTATCATTCATGTGTATTTGAGCTTTGACATTGATTTGTTGCAAGAGTGATAATCCAGTGATAGGCTAGTTTGAGGTATACCATTCATGTGTATTTGAGCTTTGACATTGATTTGTTGCAAGAGTGATAATCCAGTGATTGCCTAGTTTGAGGTATACCATTCATTCATGTGTATTTGAGCTTTGACATTGATTTGTTGCAAGTGATAATCCAGTGATAGGCTAGTTTGAGGTGTATCATTCATGTGTATTTGAGCTTTGACATTGATTTGTTGCAAGAGTGATAATCCAGTGATAGGCTAGTTTGAGGTATACCATTCATGTGTATTTGAGCTTTGACATTGATTTGTTGCAAGAGTGATAATCCAGTGATTTGAGCTTTGACATTGATTTGTTGCAAGAGTGATAATCCTGTGATTACCTAGTTTGAGGTGTATCATTCATGTGTATTTGAGCTTTGACATTGATTTGTTGCAAGTGATAATCCAGTGATTGCCTAGTTTGAGGTATACCATTCATGTGTATTTGAGCTTTGACATTGATTTGTTGCAAGAGTGAGAATCCAGTGATAGCCTAGTTTGAGGTATACCATTCATGTGTATTTGAGCTTTGACATTGATTTGTTGCAAGAGTGATAATCCAGTGATAGGCTAGTTTGAGGTGTATCATTCATGTGTATTTGAGCTTTGCCATTAATTTGTTACAAGAGTGATAATCCAGTGATAGGCTAGTTTGAGGTGTATCATTCATGTGTATTTGAGCTTTGACATTGATTTGTTGCAAGAGTGATAATCCAGTGATAGGCTAGTTTGAGGTATACCATTCATGTGTATTTGAGCTTTGACATTGATTTGTTGCAAGAGTGATAATCCAGTGATTGCCTAGTTTGAGGTATACCATTCATGTGTATTTGAGCTTTGACATTGATTTGTTGCAAGAGTGATAATCCAGTGATTGCCTAGTTTGAGGTATACCATTCATGTGTATTTGAGCTTTGACATTGATTTGTTGCAAGTGATAATCCAGTGATAGGCTAGTTTGAGGTGTATCATTCATGTGTATTTGAGCTTTGACATTGATTTGTTGCAAGAGTGATAATCCAGTGATAGCCTAGTTTCCAGGCTGTGGGACATTTTTAATCCAATCTCCTCACCTCTTCTATTTTCTATTTTCATCTCTCAAATATGTCTCTTCCTCTTTCACTCATGTGATGTGTGTACTGTATATGTTTGTGTGTGCACATGGTGTGTGTCTGTGAGTATGTGTTGTGTGTCTGTGAGTATGTGTTGTGTGTCTGTGTATCTGTGTGTGAGATATGTGCATGTGTATATGTGTGTGTCTGCTGTGTATGTCTGAGTGTTTATGTGCATTACATGTGATGTGTAGTGTGTGTGTGTGTGTGTGTGTGTGTGTGTGTGTGTGTGTGTGTGTGTGAAGAGCTGGCAATGTCATCTAAATATCCTTTACAGGAAATGACATAAATCTGGAAGTATGACAGAAAATTGTGATCATTTGAAATTGTTTTCATATCATTCTTAATCTAAATCAGTTAATATCAAATAATAAAATACCTGTTCTATAACTCTCATTCTACGGTTGACAAATATCCTTTAATTCCTTCAACTTCTTTCACATAATATGTATATATTACTAAAGAAAAGTGTAAACAGGCATGGCATGAATACCAAGAAGCACCGCTGCATATGAAATATTGCAAACTGAATACCAAGACATAATAAATGTGCAGCTACATTTTAGTTTTTGAGTCCAATTTATCTATCCATAACTGATTGGCCTATTTGCACAGTTGTAGACGTAAGTCATTTTACAGTACACCAACTGACTTGGCCATGACAGTTTGGGACTTGTTTTTTCAGAATATGGTACAACTGTAACACCCTGTTGAATATCCTTCATGAAGTACCACCAACAAGCAAAGATCGCCCAACACCAGTCTTCTGATGCCATTAACATAAGCCACAACATATGTCACAAACATTGAAGTTCTTAGAAATAAATATACAGATATCGATTTCAATTTTGAACACTTGCATATACAATAGTGTATACATGTACTGATATTGTTTCTCTACAATACCATGTAACGTAAGAAATCCATGTATGTACACACACATAAAGTAGCATACAGTAATATCAGGTGTAATTGAGCAGAATGAGGGACGTTGTTTCTACCCTGTAAGAGACACACCCTCTTAGCCACTCACTCATGGTGCTTACAATATGAAAACGCTTATAATTATTGAAATGGTACTACTTTTAAGTACGGAAGCTCAATCAAAGTTTCCCCAAAAACATACTTCGTGCTTTAAGATGAGTGTTTGATTCTAACCCATGGTTGGATATGTACTGAAGTTGAAGAACTGATAAATTCTACTCTCAATAAGCCTTGGAAGCACAGGTACATGTATTATTCATGCAGCAAAACCAGTACAGCACACAAAATAACACTTGATCGTGTAACCAGTCCAAGAGGGAATATGAAGCCTTGACTTTATAGTTCCTGGGTTGAAAATCTTGCAAAAACTATTGCTGTAATTATGTTTTTCAAAGACATTATTATTGTTCAATCAAATTTTAAAATCAAACATTGATATACACTGAAGATGTTCCCATCCATTTACAATCTTGACTAATACCTTTATAACCTGATTTTTTCTTCCATGGATTCTGCATTTCTACAGGTTGAGTCAGAATTTTTTTAAACATTTTCTTTCATGCTCATAATAATATTAGAAATACAAGAATAGATCATAATTCTTGTACCAGTGTCAGATAGAGCAAATCTTCCAGTCTTATTTGATACCACATGTGTGGGGAATTAGTAATGAATTTATTGGATAGGAAAAAAAAATAATGGGGCTGGGTGAAAACCCACTTGCGCCAATTTCAACAATGCCTTGTCTGATTTGGATTCCACTACACAATAAGCTTGGCGCAAATGGGTTTTCAAACAATGGCTGTTGTACACTCAACCATAACAACAACACAAACAAATTTTACCAAGTGACAAAGGAATATTTACTCTATCCATACATGCTAGAAATTCTCTCTAAATTTTGTTTTAAAAAAATACTTAATTTAAAAAAATTAACATTTATTCTGACTCACCCAGTATATTAATTCTGTATTCTCATTTAAAATAAAGATAAAATGTACATGCACATATGCATGTACATGTATATATCAACATGACTGCACAAACTGAACTCAAGGTCAAGGTCACTTCAAACTATCCTACTCATATCACTAAGAAAGCTCTTCTCAAACCAACTGTTTCTCCTCGTAACATATTAATGTGTCAAGCAAGATCATGTCTTTCAAAGACAAACTATGGTCAGAAGATGTTTGATTCGCTCACTTTAAGACTGGCTTCTGGGATGTAGGACATGTGTAATTCAAACTGGAAGATAGAGTCTAGTACTCTAAGACTACCGATAGTCATCTATTCTCCTCAGTCCAGGAAAGCTGGAGAAGATGATTAATCTACAATGATTAGTCTACTGCAGCCAGACCCATTACTTGAATAGTTTGATAGAGGAATGCTCAACACTCTGAAAGCCAGGCTTCTAACTTATATAAACCTTTCTACACATGCAATCTCAGCAAACACAAACCCTATTCTAACTACTGCAAAAATGCACAATTCTTATGTCTCCTCTTTTCCAGCAACAGTAACAGCAATCAATGCAGAACCCACCAATAAGCGGCATGATAATAGACAACAGTCACATGTGCACCAGTCACATGACTGTCACATGACTTGTCACATGACTTGTCACATGACTGTGACTCATAATTCTATACATCCCAGCAGGAGAATGGAGACACTCTGGAGGATATGGAAGCAAATATCTCATCTTCTCCATCTTCGAGATTCAATCAATCATTAACCCTATATAGCCCGGGCTATTTTGAAATCGCATAGCCCGGGGGGGGGGGGGGGCAAAAACAGCCCCCCCCTAAGATCTCGACCGTTGATCGCGCGATCGCGACGAAAATTGGCACGTATGTCACCGATGCCGTAATCTCCACAATTCAATCGTCAATTGCACCAAAATTATTCAAATTTATTTTTAATTAATTAATTATGCTAATTAAATGCATACAAATCATAATTTGGTTGTAAATCTTAAAATATAGCCCCAAAACTGCTAGATATCAGTCCAGACACTCTTCTTAGGATTATTATCAAATTAGTATTTTAAAAAATGGCAATATCAAAGTTTTTCTTATGTATTTTATTGTTTTTTGAATTTCTTATGTATTTCTTTGTTTTTTTTTACTTTATGTTTTCAATTGTTTTTTCGATGGAAATCGTTGGCAACACTATTTCAGTCATAAATAACATGAAATCTATTGTTTTTCATCTGTAATAATAGAAATAATGATACATTTATGAATTTTGGCTAGATACAGAATTTGCATTGGATTTGTACATGAAATCACGTTTTTGAGCAATTTTTGGTCTGACATGCACATACAAAATGTTACGTTACTTCGGAACCGTGTATCCCCGCGTCGCAAATTTGGTCTTAAAAATTGCGTGAGACTTGAAGGAAAAAAGTCATGAAACGTCGCGGCGCGATCTTTTGGCGTTACAAATTTATTGCGAAAAATGTCGAGGGGGGGGCTGTTTTTGCCCCCCCCCCCGGGCTAGATAGGGTTAAGGGACATTTACAAACTAGGCATGGTGACGTGCGCACCCATAATCCAAGCAACCGTGGAAATTGGAAGTTGGAAATTAGCCAATTTATAGGCTCGTACAAGAGCCATGACTTTCTCCTGGTGATGCGAAAGGTAGATGGCAGACTATAATAACCATTTCTGATTGATGCAGATTTGTAAATGCCTAAATTCACACACATGTAAAAAGGTCTTTCTTTTCTTGAGTGTATCTCCCTCATTCGCATAGACCTGCATTACCATAATATTAAGCTAAAAATATATCTCATATTTATATATACACATTACATTGATCATAATTTGTATCCATTATTGCTAGAAAATATATTCCTGAGACATGCATACAAATTCATTCACTCACATGCACATACCTAGATTTCAAAGAAGAAATATGAATTAGGATTTAATTTATCACAGGGAGATAAATACAGACTTTGGATGGCAACTTATTTTCAGAATGCAATCGCCTGTGTCTACAAGTACATTTACGTATTACAGAGCTCAACAACAGATACACATTTCCTATTTTCAAGACAGACTGTGAGTGAAGACCTGGTAACAGATAAAGACATACTTCTTATCATTTCTACAAACATTCCAATCCTCTGGGTATTCAAGGTGCAATGAGTAGATTTCCCAATGTCTGCTGCAGGGGGAGATTCATGACTTCATTTCTTTGTAGTAATATCTGAAGTATTTTTTGCTTTTTTGCACCAAAACATCAACAGCTGTCATCTACGGCCCATATACACAGTTTTATGACATAAATGCATTGTTATGATATCATAGTTCAATGACAGAGATGTCACAATTCACAGACTTAATCTGGTATCCAGTGTACATTGAAACCTTGAACTAACTGAGCTGTTCACATGTGATAAAAAGAGCAAATCAGCATACAATTGTTTGCACTGAAACAATTGAAAAAATAACCACCAGGAGGGGATACTGGATTTTAGTCTTTGAATCTATACGTGCCCATGAACAGCCAAGCATCTGTTTACCTCGATCAAACACAACACACGAACAAATGCACGCCAGCACACACACACACACATACACACACACACACACATCACTCAAAGTGTTTTTGTGCAGCAAGACGGAAGGAGGAGAAGCTGGCTGAAGATGGCCTGATGAGGGCGCTTCACTTGATAAATTCACTGGAAGAGAACAGATGGGAGTGAACCATAAGTGAAAAAATCATTTATGCAACACCTGAAAAATAATGTTTCTCTTTTGAAATTAAACACAGATATCATTATGTGTATGCAATAATGAAAATATAAGTTAAGTTTTGCTCAAAGTAGCCCTTGGTTGTCAATGACTTAAAAACATTATCCAAGCAAGTGGAAGCCTCATATCTACCTGAGAAGAGCGGGCAGTCGGGCGGAGTAGGCAATGTTCTTATGGCCGCAGCCCTCCTCTGCTCCAAATGACACAAACTTGATAGCACCTGCGGTCTGGGGTCTGGTTTCCACGGCAACCTCGTATAGCTGTTAAGGAGATAAAGATATGCAAAATCAAATGAGGGTAGACATGTTGATGCTGCTCAATTTAGTTTGTAATGAGTAAACATAAATAGTATGGTGAACATTTAGGTGCAAGAGATTTCATTCTGCTATTGGTCTTGGTAGGAAAGAGTATTTACAACAGTTCTTAAAAGTAATCAGGTAGATAAACAAAATCGCAGATGATTTCCTTACTGATGGGGGTTGTATTTGGTACGGATCTGAATTGATGGCACCAAAATAATGAAATGATTTAAAAAGGAGCGAGAGACTTGACGAAGTCCTACATTCTAGGAGGGGTTGCCATGCCAACCCATTGATCATGGCGAGGGCACTCCTGTGTGGTTACCTTCTTGCCGAGGTCATGAGGGACAATCCAGTCATCCTCCGCATGCAGGATCAAGATGGGGCAGGTCACATCACGAATGCTGAGTTATAGGAAGAATCAAGTGGAAAGTAATTCAAAGCAAATAGCTTATACCATCTCAGACCAGCTTATACTATCATATACAGTGTAATATCAGAGCTCTATGTCCATCTACCAAATATTGAATACCGGAAATGTAAAGTGTTAGTTTAAAGGATATTTTGAATAAAATTACTCATAGCCTGGTGTACTGAATGTTTCCACAGAAACTGGATGCTCTTATATCATACTTTCTATATTCGAGTAAGGGTCATCTGGCGACCATCAACTCCAGGGTCATAAGGCTTCTGCAAAGTGGGCATTAAGGTAGATGCTTAGATTCAGGTCTTGAAAGTGGTAAATAGAGTCACATCAAATAAAAGTACTCACTTCCGATCACTTTCAAAGTAAGGAGCCGTTGAGTTGAAAGCTGTGTCAAAGTACACTCTGCTGTATGGAAGGATATTCCAGGGCTGCAACACAAGTTGAGACAAGATACAATCATACAATACATGGAGGTGTTCAGTTGAGGTACATGTATAGTGGCTCCGAAAAGTGAGTGAAGATCTTGAGATTCTAGGTTTAAGCCCGCCCATGGCACTTGTGTGTTTTAGCAGCATACTTTATCCACGTTGTTGCTTTCCATAAATGGGTACTTGCTAGGAGGTGAACGATGATCTTGGCCCAGCACTGATATCATGTAGCGGGCTAGGGATACTCCCCATGTATTGGATAAGGCAACCAGCGCTTTGAGCTTTACGTCCCTCTCAATTAAGTCTCTCAACTCAAAATGGGGCAGACCCTCTACTCCCTTAAAAAAATTTGGGATGTACAAATGAATCAATATGTAAAACTGGTTTGGTACCTGACCAACAATAGCAAGACAAAGTAATGTAACATTTCTCTGAAATTTCGTATGAATGCATGCATGACAAGCACAAGAAATTCACTGGGAAGACAAGGCATTAGCAATATTGTGTCTCGCCCACTTGCGAAAATAACCAGAAATATCGCGATCTCCGTTGCTACGCAAAAGAATTGTATCCCTGGCTGATTGTGAAATATCTGCCATAGAATGTAACATTCCATAAATGAGAAGGGCTATTTCATGCAATGCTACTTCCTCTATCTACTCCCCCTCCCCCACCTTCCCCCTTCTTTGAGATGGAATAAAAAGCTTCCACCAAGTTCTATTAGATTAGACAAAGACAAAACAGGATGATAATCAGTTGCACAATAGAGGCGAAGTAAACTTTGTCTCTGGGGGGCATAGAAATGTAAAAAGGTTAAAATTAGTGCTGCAGTTGAAAACTGAACATGGAATAAAGTTTCTAAAATTGATACGTTTATATAAGAAAGTTTGTCAACAGACATGAATAATGCTGAACATTATGATTGTAATAAGGCATGCATGTACAGTGAACAAAGTAGAATAATTTTTTTGGAGACTTGATAACCTGTCAGGGGAAAAGTGAATGATTAGAGAGAGTTTAAAAGCAACAATTTTGAACAGATATGAGTAATATTATGGCATTGATATTGTATATGTGGGAAGGTTAAATATGTTTGTGATTGCAGTCCAGCTGAGGGTTTCTAGATGATTTGTACAATGTAGTGTCATAATGAGCTTATTATTTAGAGAAACATTTCTTGAAAGCATGAGTGATTAAAACCTTTTATGGCAAATTGAATAGTGCATATAACCGTAAAAGTAAAATGCATGCGTAAAATTGAAGAGAACACAAAACACTGTGATCCTTCAGCCACCTTGCACTGAGTATTTATGTATAGTTTTAAAATTCAAGTTAATATTCTTTCAAGTGCAAAATCTTGCCCGGCACCCGCGACACGGACGCAGATCACATATCATATTATTCACAGCAGTTTTTGTTTTGTATTAAAACTCCGCACTTCATACGAAAGTAATGTATGGACATTTGCTTATTATTTTGGATGTGTTTTCTGTAATATTTTACATTTTGAATAATATTAGTAGATAGTGAGAGATGAAAGATTGCTGTGAAGTATATGATGGGTGCCAAGTGGCTCTAACTTTGAGCCTTTTTTTTAATTTTAACACATGAAACATGTAAGTAGAAAACAAACACCAGTCAAGAAAAGAAAAACACTTTTAGAGAGCTTTGTTACATGGTACATGTACAAGCTCCAGGCATTTTCATAAAAAAAGCAAAATTAGATACAAAATAAAGTTTTGTTGTTTCATAAAGTATAGTATCACTAAAAATGGCAGTGAGCTAAAAGTAAGAAAAGTGAAATAACTGTTCTTGTATATCAGTACACCAATTTATATAAACAGCAATAGAAAAAACACAACAGAAAACTACTTGATCTTTTGCATATACAGTATATGTGAACAGTATCTTATTATGATACCTTGGAATGAAGTAAGCATAATAAAAAATTTACATGACACACTGCATTCATTGTCTTGAGTTATGTGTGATAAGAGAGTCTTGCAAGTAAACTTTAACGTATGACCTCAAATGACCTTTGACCTTTTCCTGTGACCTCCAACGGTACCATAACATGAAGGTACCCCCAGTGCATCTATGACCCAAGTTAGGTTGTAATCCAAGCAACCTATGTGAAGTTATTTATCAAAAGAGAGTCTTGCAGGTAAACTTTAACGTATGACCTCAAATGACCTTTGACCTTATCCTGTGACCTCCAACAGCACCATAACATGAAGGTACACCCAGTGCATCTATGACCCAAGTTAGGTTGTAATCCAAGCAACCTATGTGAAGTTATTTGTCAAAAGAGAGTCTTGCAGGTAAACTTTAACGTATGACCTCAAATGACCTTTGACCTTATCCTGTGACCTCCAACAGCACCATAACATCAAGGTACCCCCAGTGCATCTATGACCCAAGTTAGGTTGTAATCCAAGCAACCTATGTGAAGTTATTTGTCAAAAGAGAGTCTTGCAGGTAAACTTTAACGTATGACCTCAAATGACCTTTGACCTTATCCTGTGACCTCCAACGGCACCATAACATGAAGGTACACCCAGTGCATCTATGACCCAAGTTAGGTTGTAATCCAAGCAACCTATGTGAAGTTATTTGTCAAAAGAGAGTTTTGCAGGTAAACTTTAACGTATGACCTCAAATGACCTTTGACCTTATCCTGTGACCTCCAACGGTACCATAACATAAAGGTACCCCCAGTGCATCTATGACCCAAGTTAGGTTGTAATCCAAGCAACCTATGTGAAGTTATTTGTCAAAAGAGAGTCTTGCAGGTAAACTTTAACGTATGACCTCAAATGACCTATGACCTTATCCTGTGACCTCCAACAGCACCATAACATGAAGGTACCCCCAGTGCATCTATGACCCTAGTTAGGTTGTAATCCAAGCAACCTATGTGAAGTTATTTGTCAAAAGAGAGTCTTGTAGGTAAACTTTAACATATCACGTCAAATGACCTTTAACCTTATCCTGTGACCTCCAACGGCACCATAACATGAAGGTACCCCCAGTGCATCTATGACCCAAGTTAGGTTGTAATCCAAGCAACCCATGTGAAGTTATTTGTTAAAAGAGTCTTGCAGGTAAACTTTAACGTATGACCTCAAATGACCTTTGACCTTATCCTGTGACCTCCAACGGTACCATAACATGAAGGTACCCCCAGTGCATCTATGACCCAAGTTAGGTTGTAATCCAAGCAACCTATGTGAAGTTATTTGTCAAAAGAGAGTCTTGCAGGTAAACTTTAACATTTGTGACGGACGACGGACGGACGACGGACGGACGACGGACGGACGCCATTTGGATCCCTTAGTCTCGCCTTCACCTCCGGTGGGCGAGACAAAAATTAAATAGGGAAAATAATATGAGTGCAACCCAAAGATTTTTGAGGGATTGAAAGCAGAATAAAGGTTATGCATTGCTGCCATGCCAAAGCAAGGACCAAACATTTTTTATTTAATCACTAATTAATCAGAATGTGGATCACTTGAGGGCATATAACTTTCAGCAAATTTTCTAAAATGGACAATACATGAATTTTAAGACCATTGGCAAGAAGATTGCTCACGATCACTTATGAAGGTTTTGTTTTGTCCTCCCAGTAGAGTATGTTCCCTTTAAAGGATACAGTGCTATTGTCTATACTTGCAATCTCTGTTTCAAACTCTTATGTATTTGCTTTTGCCCAGACTGGTGGTTTAGTTGCTGCTCGGTAAACAGTAGATGCCAGTTTAAATCCCTCTGGTTCCACGACCTGTTTTTCATTCCCTTACAAAATGAAGCACACTATCCTTACTACTGGGTATATACTTAACATTCATTTTCAAATTGACATTACCCCAGAACGCCCTTCAGCAAGATATGAGTCACTGTTTATAAAAGAATGTATAGAAACTGCGGCTCACCATTCCAAATGGATGCCTCATGACCTCATCCAGAAGGTTGTTGAATGGAGCCTCCAGGATCAGACCGGTTGGACATCTCCCTACAGCAAGATGAAAACAGCAAGACAGCAGGAACACATCAAGGACATGACTAGCTATGCACCTTGCTTTATTACCAGATTCTTTTATTCAAATGGTGCAAAGCTTTTTATGGAGAGATAATAGATGATAAAATGTTTGTTTCCCTGGTACTCTCCATAGTTTCAGTAGTGTTTGCATACCCACAGCAAGCAGACTACCACAAGTTGGTCACTACTATTTATCATGTTTATGCAAATTTATGAAAGAAAAACTATTATTGACTGGTCAAGAGTACTTTTCAGGTAATATCATGCAGGATTGTTAAATACATGTTATGACTGTCAACCAATCAGGTAAGAGGAGAATTAAGACGAGGTTTGCAATTTTCAGCATTTCACAATGCACAAATGCCGCTACATGTGTAGCCTAGATCCAGGCTGCTGGGCATTTTTAAACCAAACTACTAGTATTCAATAAAGGGACATAGCTGCAGTAGACTGAGCATTCTTCCTCTGTTCTCTGGCTCAAGACGAACTGTGAAAATGGGATGATGGTAAAGTGACTAGTTTTATAAGAACTTGACTGTTATTTTCAGTTTGGATTAGAAATGTGCCATAGCCTGAAAGGAAGGCTAGTATATGTGAAGAATCACAGAGTCTCAATGTGTACAATGGCTGACTTACCTTCTTTGCATATCCTTGATGTGAATACTGTTGAAATTCTGCATGGAAAAAAATAATCATCATCATCATACAAAAGTATTGTACCAGCAGTTTGATATCTCATTTTTTAACTGTTTTTATGTTAAATTTGTACTTTGTAGTATGTATATTACTACAATTTCAATGCTTGTCAAACTGTTAGTAATTTAGTGTGACATCCAGCTATTGCTGTCATCAAGTCATGAGAATAAGCTGGCATTGAATTGAGTTACATTGCCATCCTTCTTTAAGACTGCATAAGATGGTGTTGTCTTTACATTTCATCACACCCACATTCTATCTAGAAATGACAAGCTATGTACATATCTTTATTGAAAAAATGATATATATCTCAATGATCCCTCTTTCTAACATTGATTTCAACTGTCATATCATGCCTGATGACAGACTAAAAGAAGCTAACCATGACTCTAATAGTAATAACACTGTACATGCATACATTTCACATTGCATCAAATCTATATAGAATACATTGTGTCCTAATCAGCCATTACATGTGGCCTCAATGTAATGCTTTTCACATACAGCTATCACTCTATGATGAGGCACATGACACAAACCTATGATTCACATCATTCTTTCATGTTGGGTTAGAAGCAATTCATTCATAAGTAAGAATGAACCCAGTCACATAAATGATCTCATCATCACTCATCATCACTACACAGGGATTCATTAAAGGGCATATACTGTACTGGGAAGGCAAAAAAGCCTTCAAAATGTAATTGTTAGCAATCTTCTTGCCAATGGTTTAAAATGTACGTATTGTCTATTTTAGAAGCTTGCTGAAAGTTATTTGCCCTCAAATGATCCATATTTCGAGTAATGAGTGATTAAATCACAAATCCTCAAAATGTTCGGGCAGAACATTTTGAGGATTTAATCATTAATCATTAATTACTCCATGTGGATCATTTGAGGGCAAACAACTTTCAGCAAGCTTCTAAAATAGACAATACATGAATTTAAGACCATTGGCAAGAAGATTGCTCACGATCACATTTTGAAGGCTTTTTTGCCTTCCCAGTACAGTATATGCCCTTTAATGTTACCAAACCATGTTATATGCCGCCTTCCTCTTCCTCACATTCCTCCAAGTGACAGAGGGGTTCACATTACATAACAGAGGAAGAGTAGACTGCTGTCCTTCCACACCTCACATTCACTGAAGCTAATTGAAATTACACAACTACATTGACATTCTCTGACAATGGATGCATTTGAAGTTAGTGTAGCTCTTTTGCAGGTCAAAGAAATACCACAGAAACTAGGAGAATATCATGCAGAAGAGCTTCCTTCACATTTTGAAAACAAAAACTGATTTTAAGCAGAATTATCTTAATCGCTAGATTTCAAGTTGAGCTTTGGGTAGGTCAACCAAAACTCAGTGGTTCCTGTCGCCTAGAGCTAGATAAGGATATTGCTTCACTTTTCCTGAAGAGATTCCATAAAGCTATGACTATGAGATAGATAGGGATATTGCTTCACTTTTCCTGAAGAGATTCCATAAAGCTATGACTATGAGATAGATAAGGATATTTCTTTACTTTTCCTGAAGAGATTCCATAAAGCTATGACTATGAGATAGATAGGGATATTTCTTCACTTTTCCTGAAGAGATTCCATAAAGCTATGACTATGAGATAGATAAGGATATTTCTACTTTTCCTGAAGAGATTCCATAAAGCTATGACTATGAGATAGATAGGGATATTTCTACTTTTCCTGAAGAGATTCCATAAAGCTTTGACTATGAGATAGATAGGGATATTTCTACTTTTCCTGAAGAGATTCCATAAAGCTATGACTATGAGATAGATAGGGATATTTCTACTTTTCCTGAAGAGATTCCATAAAGCTATGACTATGAGATAGATAAGGATATTTCTTTACTTTTCCTGAAGAGATTCCATAAAGCTATGAATATGAGATAGATAAGGATATTTCTTTACTTTTCCTGAAGAGATTCCATAAAGCTATGACTATGAGATAGATAAGGATATTTCTTCACTTTTCCTGAAGAGATTCCATAAAGCTATGACTATGAGATTTCATTCATGTTATTGTTAGAGTACACACTGATCCATCCTGAGTTTAATGACTTTGTAAATGGGCTGCACTCCCCTTAATGTGAATATGAGTGCTTATTCCTCACCCGGTGCCAAGGGAATGTCCCCAGATGTAGAAGGGGGAATCCCCCGTCCGAGCCCTGAGCCATCTGTAGACAGTGGCTACATCATCATGGATGCCGTCTGAGGTAGTGTGGCTGGATGAATCACCGTAGCCTGCATGGGGAGTAGGAGGGTGACAGAGGTCAAACAGATGTCAAATGATGCCGAATTGGGGGGGGGGGGGGGAGCAAGAGGTCAGGACAGTTCTCGGACAAAGAATGTTTTCCTTTATTTAGTTTCAGCTTTATCGCTTCAGAAGAGAAGTGCCACTGTCAGACATGTTTCTGCCTCCACCCCTAAGACGCCGGTAGCATTGTTTCCGGGTTGTCCAATCACCTGCCCACCTGAAGCTTGTTTATGCAATAAGTAAATTACTGACAAAATTACATTAAACTTGGTACAATGAAAATAAATAACATGATATGACATGATTTATTACATATTACGTTAGATGTATCAAAGGTTAAAGGCCAAATCCTAAACTTTAACTGTTTACATGATAACTAACCCTAACCCAAGTTTCTCTTAATCAAGTTGTATGTTGCAGCTAAACATTAAGTCTTCCAGGCATTGGACAATCAACCTTCACTGTTCAGCATTATGCTAATATTTCAGTGTCGGCACAGAGGGCAGAGGCATACTAATTAACTACACCCATTCAAATTTATCTAATATTACATAAATTCACATACACATTGTTATGCATTAAGGCTTCCTTCTTAATTTCTCCAACCTAATCCCATTATCCCAATCCCAGCATTGCATCCAAAAAGTGCCATATCCAGATCACTCATTTGACCTGTGAAGCCCATCTTATAAAGAGTTCCGATTGATCTGAATCAATCCAATCATTTTTCTCTAATGTACAAAGCTCCGTACAAAGATATTTAGCAATCGCAAATCTTTTTATGGCAAGGCCCAGGTCTTTTTGACGTAGTCATGAGAACAATGACTGAAGATAGAAGGTGGATATGCATAGCCACCAACCCACAGCTTGAGTAGATGGTGGAGGTGCATAGCCACCATCCCACAGCTTGAATAGATGGTGGAGGTGTATAGCCACTAACCCACAGCTTGAGTAGATGGTGGAGGTGCATAGCCACCATCCCACAGCTTGAATAGATGGTGGAGGTGCATAGCCACCAACCCACAGCTTGAGTAGATGGTGGAGGTGCATAGCCACCAACCCACAGCTTGAGTAGAAGGTAGAGGTGCATAGCCACCAACCCACAGCTTGAGAAGAAGGTGGAGGTGCATAGCCACCAACCAACAGTTTGGGTAGAAGGTGGAGGTGCATAGCCACCAACCAACAGTTTGGGTAGGAGTTGGAGGTGTATAGCCACCAACCCACAGCTTGAGTAGAAGGTGGAGGTGCATAGCCACTAACCCATAGCTTGAGTAGAAGGTGGAGGTGCATAGCTACCAACCCAAGGCTGGGGACAGCACCTGATGGTTGGTAGGTATACTCACCCCTGTAATCCACAGCAACAACATGGAAGCCAAGCCTGGTCAGCAGTCTGTAGACTTCTACTCTGTGTGGGTTGGCCCTGAACATGGACAAGACAAGGACAGTGGCAAGGGCAATTCATTCATCCAATGTCACATTATAAGGTATGATGGAGATAATCATGCTAAGTTGACACAAGGTCATATATATGAGAAAAAAAAAAGATAAGTCACACTCCTCTGCAACAAAACCAAGGATTCAAAATCAAATATCTGGAACATATTTGTAACATTCATAAAATCAAATGGATTCCTCAAAAAGAAATAAATCATTTACTATCATTATTTTGTATGGTCATATAGGCTAAACAGCCTTCTGGAGTGAACCACGAGGGGTCAGCATCTCTCACCCATTTTCCAGTGTAGGCTTTCTGACCACTCCACCAGGTTTACACACTGCACTTGATTGAGAAGTGAAGTGGGCTCTTAATGTGCATAGAGTGGGCCTCATCTAATGATGGCACCTCCATTTAATGAAGGACAGAGTGTTATTCCCCAAAAGGGTGTAGGCGCGAAAACACACAACTGGCTCTTTTGCATGGACTGGTTTGGGACTCGAACCCACAGCATTACCAATTGAGCCATGTTGCTCCCCCTACATATGTCATGAATATTGGTGACAACAAAAAAAAACTTTAAATTATCTTTTAACCGAACATTGTACTGCAATGATATTTAGTATGGTGTTTTCATCTTTTTATTCACAACTAGTCGCACAGTAAACAGAAACTGAAGGAAGTGAATGACTGAATGACATACCTTGATCCTGAGTTGCCATGACAATACATGACGACTGGCCTGCCATCCCCAAGCGCCTCATCAAAGAATGCTGCTGGGATCTCTTCCCCCTCACCCCCTGGTCTCTTCTCCACCTCCACAGGCAGTATTTGCCTACACACATGTCAAGCAGATGCAGGGATTCAAACAAAGAGACATTTGATAATAATTGTACAGTAATTGACAATGTTAGATGGTTACAGTTGGTTATTCCCAAGATTCTGAAGTTTCCTTATTTCAGCGTGGTTCAATTTAAAATTGTTTAAAAATTATTTTTTTCAAAAGAGTCAAATATGTTTTGTTTTTTTATTGTCTGAACCTAAATACACCATTTTTGTTATGTGTGCAAATTTAATGCATGACATTCAAACATTAAGTTACTAATGGTAACCCCAAAGCTTTTTTCGAGTTTTTTCAAAGTAAAACAAACTAACACTGATGGATTCAGAGTGAATATCACCCATTGAAACAAAAATCACGAGTTACAGGTGAATGTAATAAGGTATAGGGGGATCCTATATCGTGAATACCTTATGAAAACAGCATATTCAGGCAGATGGATGATGTGATTGAGTAACTTCTTCATTAAGATACTCCTCAACATTCCATTTGGAACCAAACAAGGAGTAACGGATGAGGTGTAGTAACGAAGCTCTCACCATACTCCCAGCTGCACACCATGTGTGGAGGGCAGGTAGATGTTCCTTGCTCCAGCCAAGCCATAGACACTGGGTGCATGGTAGTCCCTGAAGACAGGACATCTCACTGCACAGGCACAATGACCAGAAATCAAACAATAGCAATAATGTAATGAAAACATACCACAAACAAACTAAAACTAGATTGGCTTTCTGGGGGATGCAGTCACTAAGAAAAGAGATTTTGCTTTACATCCAACAGTAAAGATTGCATGTTTAATCTTGTCAATGAGTGAAAAACATGTCAGAAGAAATTTGGAATGAGAGGGATTCAAACCTCTCACCTATTGATTGCATGCCGGGCAATGAAAAGTACCAGACCATTTCTGATGACCGGTCAAGTTGACATGTGTACGTCAACTTGATTAAACACTACCGTATTTCATGTCCTATTTGAGTTATATCAGCTACTGACACATTACGAATTGCAGATCAAAACAGTTTCAATAATGCAACAATAAAAACCAATATAAAAATAATAACCCCCCTTATAACAATCTGGGAGCAATTCAACCATGGTTAGAGAAAATTATATCTCCACTGAGTGGAAAATCACTGAGAAAAACGTCAACAGACAGACACATAACTTTAGCCAAATTATAGTAAGGATATGTCAACAACAGGCCCGAGGTATTCAAAATATATGTCGACATATAGACACTGGTAACAGGGCACCGCTCTAGCACAGTTTGAAACTGCTTGCCAATCACATGAACAGGAATATTTCGTTTGTCAAGAGAAATCCAGAACAGTATTTGCAAGCCTAATGGTCTTTGTAGATTGTATATCACCGGACTACATGAGACTAAAGAGGAAATATTACAAAACATGGCATCCACCTTTACGGATTCATGAATCAGCAATTTTGGGTATTAGGGGTCTTAACTATTTTACATTCCAAGTTCGGCCTACAGGTTAGGGTTAGGTTTACCCCTGGAATCTCTGACACATCCCTGCTCCACTTACGGTAATTGAGGAAAATTAGTTGCGAGGCAAAATCTGGGATGAAGTAGACGCAGACGGGGAAGATAAGGTAGAAGAGGAAGGAGCTGAGCAAACACAGCTTCCAGGTCCATGCCCACAGAATGGCCCGCTTCCTAAAGGGTGAAGGTCGATGACAAGGACAAGGCAATGACAATTATTTATCTCATGTCTCCTTATTAATCATCAAGGTAATCAAGGACACACATCAATATCATTTTCAATATTTGCGGAAAGATGACAGATTACAGACAAAAAGTACTCCAAATCATTAAACATACTAGGACACACTGACACAGGGTGGTCGCAAGAAGTTATCTGTGCTGCATAAAAGAATAGAGCACAACAATGGAACATGTAGCTCAAAGAAAGCAAAACGAGAATTGAAGACAATTGATACTGCTTTATTCGTGGGGCATTATATTAATGTGTGGCTCACGATCATTTTCTAGACCTGACATGTGGTGTTTGAATCACACATCATACATACACTACGGAACATCAGCTAGGGGTTGTACCTAGCCCTTGGGGGCACTACTAATGCCACCATATTCATTTCACATTTTCCCTAAAAAAGGAATTTGGAAATTGGTACATGTACATATTTCTAAATCTACAGTTTGTGTATCAAAATGAATTAAATGATCCATGACATGCCACACAAAATGTGTTCATCTCTTGTAGCTTTTTCCCATTGAAAAATGTCATATTCTCTGTTGGCTTAAAAACAAAAGAAAGGAGAAAAGAGAATCCACACTATCTTAAGGAAATAAATCAAGTAGGCTAGATATTGCGAACGTCATTGACAATCTCAATGACATTCACTCACAAGGCATCCTAGATGACACTAACCAGTCTTATTTAGCCTAACTTCAAGGCTATAGAACATTTATATTTCAGTGTCTAGTGCTCACATAACTAGTCATATTATCATTCTCCTCTCTTCTCAGTCCACCCTCATGTTTGGGGAGCCGGAGAAGAAATTATGAATGATAAGTCTACTGCAGTCAGATCCCATTACTGAAATAGTTTGGATTATTAATATCCTGAAGCCTAGAAGCCAAGCTAGTTCTCATGTACCTCAAGCTCAGGCCTATTGACTTAGTACGTTAATAAACAGCCCTGACATTGCGTTGTTTGCTTTGGCACAAATCCAAACCAGCATCCATCACATCTGCTGTGAATATCGCTAGAAGCATGTTTGACTCAACTAATATTCCTCTACTGCTCGAGATATCACTGTTTCAATTTTTCAATAAGGGTAAGAGTAAGGGTTAAGACATTTCTACCCTAGATATAGATTTTAGCAACCTAAAATAATTCAGACCCCTTTTACCCAGTGTTGCCGAGATCATCTTGGTACAAAATTAGGGGAATTCATACTTCTTAGTACTTCATAGTACATGAATGAGTGTGTGCGCGCATTTGAAAGCCATTGAAACCCATGTGAACTTGCTCTCTTGTGATGAAAATAGCTCTGTTGATGAATTTTTGAACATGTTGGTGTCCTTCTCCTTGATGCCTCTCATTACTAAACCTACAAGAGTAACTGATCACTCTTCTACTCTCATTGACAATATTTTCAGCAATTTACAACCTTTTCCAGTAGCTGGCATCATAATTTCTGATCTGTCTGACCATTTCCCTGTATATACCAAAGTGCCACTTAGCAAACAATCTCTCACTACTACTCAAAATAATCGTATCCGTATGAGTAACTCAGAGAATATTGCAAGGCTCAAGGAGGCGCTAATCGCAACTGACTGGAGCGATGTTCTACTTGATCAAAATGCTGATAGCTCTTTCGATAACTTCTTTAGCAAATTCTTATTGTTGTATGATTTGAATATACCTTTATGTAAAAGGAATAGAGGAAATCGCAAGAAAATCCCTATAATGCCATGGATTACAAAATCGTTGTTGAAGTCAATAAATACGAAAAATAAGCTATATTACAAATACAAAACAGCTAAATTAGAACAGTCACATAAAAAATATACCAGATATCGGAACACCCTAACTACAATCTTACGTGCTTCAAAGAAAAGTTATTACTCCACTCAGTTTAAGAGAACCTTTAAAGACATAAAAGGAACATGGAAAGTAATAAAACAAGTTTTTAAGAGCAAGAACGTAGCATCAAGTATTCGATCTATGGAAATTGATGGAGAATTAGTAGATGATGAGAAATCTATTGTAGAAAACTTCAATAATTACTTTTGTAATATTGGTCCGAAACTATCGGAGGGCATACCTAACTGTGATAAATCATTTCGTGATTTCTTAAGACACCCTAATGAGCAGAGTTTGTTTATGATGCCAACGAATGAGGGGGAGGTACTTAGTTTGGTAAATTCTTTGAAGATTGGGAAAAGCCCTGGATGTGATAATATCTCCAACAGTCTAATTAAAGGTGTTGCACCAGGAATTGTAAAGCCGTTAGTGCACATTTTTAATTTGTCGATGACAAATGGCATTGTACCCAGGAATATGAAAGTTGCAAAGGTTGTCCCAATTTTTAAGAAGGGCGACCCCAAGCTCTTGACAAACTATCGGCCCATCTCTCTGTTAACAGGGTTCTCTAAAATTCTTGAAAAACTTATTTACTTGAGAAGTGTTAAGTTTCTCAATGCAAGTAAAATTTTTTCCAACTTTCAATTTGGCTTCCGTGAGAAACATACTACCACCCATGCTATATTGCACTTCATCAATAAAGTTTCTGATGCCCTGGATAACCATATGCACACAATTGGAATATTCTTGGATTACTCTAAGGCATTTGATACAGTAGATCAAAACATTTTGTTAAGTAAATTATCGCACTATGGGATCAGAGGTGCAGCCCTGGACTGGTTCAGGAGCTATTTAGCTGACAGGCAGCAATTTGTATCCATTCATGGTTTTGCTTCAGAGTTACAAAATGTTACCTGTGGAGTGCCGCAAGGATCTCTTCTTGGTCCTCTTTTATTCATTCTTTATATTAATGATTTCCAATACTCTTCCAATGTATTATCTTTTATACTGTTTGCAGATGATTCCAGCATATTTTTTTCACACAAAGATGTTCAAGTCCTTTTGCAAACAATTAACTCAGAGTTATGTAATATTACAGCATGGATTCAGGCCAATAAACTGTCCCTAAATCTAAAAAAAACTAACTATATGATGTATAGCAATTCAATTAAGCTGTTGCCTAGGGACATCATATTCAATGGTGCTGTGATAGATAGGGTGGTTTCAACTAAATTCCTAGGTCTCCATATTGACGAAAAATTAACATGGAAAACTCATATAAATAATCTATGCAAAACATTGTCAAAGAATACTGGTGTAATTCGAAGGCTAAAATATTCTCTTCCTCAAAGCGTTTTATTCATTTTGTATTCAACTTTAATTCTACCTTATATCAATTATGGTGTCCTTGCGTGGGGTAAATCTCTTAAAACACAATTAGATAAACTCTTCTTGGTCCAAAAGAGGGTAATACGAACAATCTGTGATGCTGACTTTCGAGCTCATACAAATCCTCTGTTCCATCATCATAGAATCTTAAAGGTAGAAGACATTTACTATATGCAATTGGGTTCCCTAATGTACGATCTTAACTCGGGTGTACTGCTGCTGGCATTAGCCCAAATGTTCAAGAAAAACAATGAAATTCACAATTATGCCACAAGACATGCTTCTGCATTCCATTTACCCCATGCACGGGACCAAGGTTCTGGAACTCTCTTGACTCAAGTATTAGTCGTTCTGTCAGTATTTCTGTTTTCAAACGCAAACTGAAGTTACACTTATTGAATAACTACCTAGTTGATTCTTAAGCCATGTTCAAAGTTGTGGTACAGGTGTACTGCCATGTTTTATTTTGAAAGTTGAACACGATCCACATCTACATACATGTGGGACCTGCCAACTCACCTTTTCTTCTTCCTATCTTTTTCTGTCATTTACCAGCTTTTAATAATCCTCGCTCTCTCTCTCCCACCCAGCCCTATACCCTTTTATATCTTCATGTTGTTTTTCCCCACTTTCCCCACCCTCTTTTGTAAATAAGCCTCTTCTCCCCACCCTTTTCATTGATTTAGTTAACCATGTTAGTATCTAAAGTTGTTTAGTTATTTGTTCTAGTACTCAAGTGTCTTTGTGTTCTGCCTAAAAAGATATCTATTGTATTCATGTTTGTACTACATGTATTAAATCAGACTGGTCGTTTTTTAACATGTTATTGCCATGAGGGACCTGACTCTAACAAGCTATGCTTTCATAAGGTCTCCTCGTCTTTCTATCTTCTCTCTGATGCAACATTTAAACTTGTTCCATATTACTGTTTCTTTATGTACACTGTCACTCGTTGTTAATCTGTAAAATTGTATCTGAAGAAAGACAAATAAACTTGAACTTGAACTTGAACTTGAACATGTTGCAGCTACAACAAAAATGCCCTAAACACACAATAACCCTTTTCGAGTCTGGATCGTAACCCTAACCTAAACAGTGTAAACTGATAATTCATCAAAGACACCATAACAAATGAAGCGAGCATGGCAAGTGGGGAAAATCGCTGTAATAAGGTTCCCCTAAATTACTCAAAGGAAAATAGGAAGGCCAATTTGAGGAACCTAAAATCCGGGAAATGGGGTCACTCAACATATCATGAAAGACACACGCACGCCCACAAAAAGCATCGAAAAGGCTCTGTTTCGGGCCTTCATCTGTTCAACTTCAAGTTCAACGTCGGCGTTTTCCTAAAAGAAGGGGTGTATTTCAGCTATAACTGCTTTTTGTAGGGTCCATTTTTTAAGAAGTGTGTGGACGTGTGTGGGTAGCACAATATGTGGTGAGTAACCCCCCCCCCCCCACCCCCCACCCCCCGGCCTCACATACGTGTAGAACTTCGTATGGGCATGATGTGACCATCTGCACCTGCATGTATACGTACACAAGTACAGCTAGCCAGCTCCAGCTATGCTCACCTCCGTCGTTCGCAGCGCTTGCCTGCCTGGTCTGCCGGGGTAGAGTTCATCTCCGCGCCGCTCTGCGATGCCGAGGTCTCAGCTCCATTTTCAGAACTCTTGTCCCCGCGAAAACGCATTTTGTGTATGTTACTGTGCACAAGAATCAATAGATTCTTTCAAAATTGAATCGTACAATGGTTTATGGTCGTTTCCCACACTAAAACAAAGAATGAGACAAGGGAATGTGAGAGATCATTTCATCAGCCGATAACCGATCACCGATGACGCATCATGCACAGCGTGTCAACTCCCACCTCCCTGTATACACTGACCCTAGCTAGGTACTATGTGCTCGGCTGTGAGTTGCACGGACAAAACATACATTACAATCCCTTCTCCCTGATATAACCGCAGTGTGCATGTTGAGCGATTTCCCGCACTTCTGTCGGTGCTGGCGTCGTTTAGAAATGTGAAAAATGTAAAACAAAATGTGAAAAAATTATGTATTTTTCTATCAAAATTATGCTAAAGAAGCTCGTATTATTCCAGATTATTTGCTTAAAAAAGCTGAATTATGCCAAAATTATGCCGGCATAATGAATTATGCTGAAAGGGTCTAAATTATGCCAGAAAGCATAATTATGCCAGTTCTGGCAACGTTGAGCGTGTGTCCAGTTCACCGCCCAACACACGAGCCCAGTGTTACCATTCTGCGACTGGCTGGATCGTAGGACTCAGTCATTATTTGAACAAGTAGTTGACGTCACATTTCCAGTCGTAGGCCCTGACGTGTGATGACGGCAACATCGTGGTCAAATCGTCCTATTTACGGCGGTCTTGATTAGTATGCACTGTTATTTTGTACTGTTACAAATATAGAATGCCAATTAATGACGATGACGATTTTGTTTTTTTCGCTTACCCCCATCCCCCAAGTCAACCGTATAGGACATTGGAGAAATTACAATCATTGCCTAGTAGAAAGGGCACTCGATAATTTGCCCCTCTCGCGAAAGTTTTTAATGTTCCCCCTCTCGGAATGATAGACTGCTTTGCCGGGGCTATGCCCCTCTCAATAGTTCCTCCCCGAAGGGGCATTAAAGCCTGTGAAAGTAGGAGTGCCCCGGGCCTCTTGTGATGAATAAGGTACACAAGTTTCCATGTATGTTAAAATGAAAATATTGTGCTTGATACCGTAATTCGATCTCCTTTGGATTTTGCCACGGACGTCAACACAGCACATGCAGGCCTATACCAGTTCTAATTGTAATGGTATCACATTGTGCTGCCACCCACTCAAGAGCGCAAACTATCATTGGGATATTGCCCATCTTTCATTAAAGCGGGGTGGGGGGGGGGCAATTGAGCAGGGTTAAATATAGCCTACAACAGTGTGCCATCAACAACAGCAGTAATCATACACACTCATACATTCTAAAGCACGAACATGAATGTAAACAACAATCTGAACAATTGAAACACATGAAGATGATCAGTGGATTCAGCTTTCATCATGCAACCACCATAATGTTTACTGTTTAAATACCACACACGTTTCGTTAACTGTACTACGTGTTAAAAAAAAAAAAAAAAAAAAAAAAAAAAAAACTTTGACACTTTCATAAAAAAGATTAAAAATCAGTTTCAACTAAAATCAAGCTGAAATTGTCACATCTGAAAGTCAATTAAGGGACGTCAATTTTTTTGAAGATAGGTTTTGTGACATTTCTTTGATGTTTTTTTTTGTAATCATCCTTGGAATATTTAATGATATTTTCAGTTCTGGACTAATTTGAACCTCAAACTGTGTGTGTATGAGGTAATTAATACAGAACACAACAATGACCATTATGTGTTACACCAGTTAATCCACTGCAGTGGAATCAATAATGCATGATGCTTCTGGCAGAAAAGAAGTTGCGGTCTGACACGTGTGATGCACAATGACCATTGTTGTGTTCTGAATTCTTTATCTGATACACACAAATTTTCAGATCCAAATTTCTCCCAAAGTGAAAAACTCTTTAAATATTTTAAGGATTATCACAAGAAATGTAATGGATGAAATGTCACAATGACACTTTATGTGTCAATTTCAGCTTGATGTTGGTTGAAACTGATTTTTTATTATTTTTCAAAAGTTTTTTTTTTTTTAAACCTAGTACTTTAATAAAAACTGGGGGAATACCACCATGACCACGATGTCCAAAAAGGATCATATAAATAATATTTCTGTTAATACCATGATACAACTGTAAATGTCATACTATTCTGACAAGTATCATGATAACATCACACTGTATTCTGCTAATATCAAAAAAAAATCCTGAAATTCCTACTAGTTTGGAAAGCTCATTCCTATTGTTTTGTCCTCCATTATATGGCATCATAGAATGACAGCTTACCTGAGATGAAGGTGGTTGGAATGAGAGCCCACCTGAGATAGGGGGGTGCATTGAGCAGTGTTCCGGATTTAGGGGGGGGGGGGGGGGGGTCTCCAAGGCAGGAATAGCCCGCGAAAGGGAGATTCAGATATGTTGGCAGACCTGTGATGGGAGGGGGATTCTTTCAAGGGGAGGGAACGAACACAGTCGTGCAATAAATAACACTGAACGGGGCCGGGGGCGGGGGCAAGGGGGGGGGGGGGGGGTTATAAACGAAGGAGATTAATAGTCTGTAATTTGAGTTTAAATCCAACTCTATTTGTTAACGTGTAATATATGATTTTTTGAAATATTTACAAAGGTTATGGTTAGGGTTGAATTTAAATTAGATCGAAAAGAGTACGTTAACATAATTATCGAGTCTGATCTTAATTCGGATTACCAGATTATCATCCCATTTCGCATGCGTGCCTGTTTTTACATTTCTGTCGTTGGGTTAGTGTGATGTTTTGTCGAAAGGGGTGCTGACTTTTGGCAGTGCGTATCCCGCCAAATCGAGGTATTCATTCATGCATGAATCTGTAACAATAGTGTAGCGTTCTCCTCAATCGACATGGATTAGTGATCTTCATGTACCTCATACATGTCATAACAAATCTGAGTCCCACTCGCAGATCTAAAGTTGAAAGTGTGACACGCTAGCCCGCACGGTGCTCATCGTTCATTGCATTGTGAATGGAAGTTTCGAGCTGTTGAGATCGGCCTAATCAGATTGGCCCTGGCACTCGATGACTGGCATCCCACGAACAGACCTGGCGAGAAGCTGATTTCGAAAGTGAACTTACCGAAAGTTACCAACGATTGCAACATCGTCAGCGATATGGTATGAAACATTTTGGAATGTCAATTTACTATATTATGTCAAAATCATTCGTATCATTTAGTTTGTGTGCTGGCGAAGGAGGACCCGTTCAGTCTATTCCCTTTGCACACGTTTAAGGAGGCTAGCTACCTGGAGACATGCAAGCTTAGTGCTGGTCATTTTAATTGAATCATTGATAATTTATTGAGCCATTTAATCTTAATGTAGCATAACAGTTAATGGTGAATATCTCGTGTTGATAGCCTAGAATGGCGAGAGTGAAGAATCATTTATATACGTCAAACAACGTGAGTTTTTACTGAAACTTCTATTATTGTGTATTCTATTCATCTTCCCATCACATAGCTCTTTCAGTTAATGGTCAAATAGGTCCACAAACATGCGATCTATATTAAAACAATACAAAAATAATGCAAACAAAAATACCAAAAACATTACTAAAACAGAATGTGGCTTCTTAAACAATTAATTTTTTTAGGAGTTTTTAGGAGTTTTTAGGATTATCAAGTTGAATGGTTGATATTCTTTAGGAATGTGAAAAGAGCTGCTCAGAAAGCGAGAGAGAAAAGAGAGAAGACAGAGTGGAGATGGTGAGGGTCAGAGTATTCTTTCTAAGAGGTTAACTCTGAACAGAGGTTGAACAAAAAAAACATGTTTGAACAAAATGTGGAGGGGGAAATTATACAGTTTGCAATCGTGATGAGGCTATTGACTTCATTTCAATGAAGAATTTTATTTCATATTTCGATTAACCGGCATCTTAGGGTAATCGGTTAACATGTTAATTATGTATAGACCAAACTCTGTTTCCGTCGTTTCAAGAGGTTGGTTTCTGGTTTGAATTGTACATAACGAATGACGAGTATAAGTCTATATGAGTTTTCTCTTGTTTCAACTTATAGGCATGATAGGATGTAAGATTACTGGCGGAAGGGTTATACATTATTTTACCTATGCGTACTTCATCATCATCAGCATCATCATGGTCGACCACGGTTGCTTGATTTATTTGGTTGCAGTTTAGCTTCGTCTCGAACTTATCTACCTTTCTTGCGTCAACATTATTTGAAAGCATTCGTTGTGACAAATAACTCGATGTTGTGATAAACAACTTGATGTTGGCATGGTAACATTAGACCTTGAATTGGCGGTTGATATATTTTCCCACGACATAATCACTAATAACTCCTATGATTTATACGTACCGATTTGATCTACAAGGCTCATCCTGGTTGAAAGACTAACTTTGCATACGTAGTTATAAATGGACATTAAATTTTGTCAGAACCTCAACATGCCACATGCGGACTACCCCGGGGAATGATCACTGTACTGCTCGTATGTCATTATAAACACCAATGATTTGTTCGAAAATCGTGCAGCATTGTACGTTATCTCTATGATACTTGTTTGTTTCATGCCAGTGATGATCCTTGTGAAATGGTATGTTAATGAGGATTTGGAAAATGTTTACTCATTTGCCCCGCCATAATCACTTATTATTGAATGATGATTGAACAAAGTCATAAAAGGGGCTCTATTGAAAACAGAGGTACATGAGCAAAACAACTCCCCTGCCGTGTAGGCCACATACATATGCCTCAGTGTAACTCTCTTGGTGTGCACATATCATGATTATAATGACCACATTCAACATTATGTCAACTGACCGCCGGTTAATATTGCTCAAAGGGAATTAAATTCTCACAGTACTGGGCACTCACTGCAATGACTCAATACAGATAGATCATCCAGTTGTGATTTATTTTCGTCTATTTGGAGAAGTGCGGTGCAAACCCAACTAAAACGGGTATTAGCTTGATGAATTATATACACCGTTTTATATCATTGGTAGACAGTATTGATTTACTTAAATGCTCTAAAACTAGCTGAATATTTAACATATTGAATACGAGTGAAAGAATGAAGCCACTGTTTTGACATTAAAGTTGCCCTCTAATCTGTTACCCCAGTGGGACCATCTTTAACCTTTAAATTGAGCCCCCCCCCCCCCCCCCCCTCCCCCACAACCTCCATATTTTAGAGGGAAACCAAACCCGGAACCAATTTTAGGAGAAAGTGTTCGGAAAGTAGAAAGTTTGAAGTTGATTAAAAATGAGCTAGAAAAGATACATGTACTCATGTTATGGTTGTATTTATCCATTGCTTTCACAGTTTTTCATTGATTCGTATCTGTAATGCATACCATGCATACTGCATTGAATTTAATGTTACTGCTATCGCATTGCGGCTACGTCTCAGCCTTTCTGAAAAACCTTGTTTTTGTTTTTGACTTTTTCTAATAAAACTAAAGTAAATTGATCCATTCGAACACACTCACATACACGCATGCAGGATTTAGAATCGAGTTTAGCCCTTTTTTTTGCGCCCAGTGTTCCATACTTCCTTAATCATGTTAATAAGGATAAATCCTTTTTTCAAGTGATCAGCTTGAGCTTTAACACTTTGTGTGCGAGACAAACTGTTTTCTTTTTGTATTATTACTTGTGGGCAAATGCATGAATGCTGGTGCGTAAAGAGTTGAGGTTGCCGCCACGCACCGCTTGTCCTCATACATCCTGAGAGTTGCTCCTCCCTGGGAAACGGCTAACCACCTTGGCTTGCAAAGATCGCTGCACAGTGAAGTGATGATCTTACCTTGTCGCGACGGGTGTACTGGCTGGTACCGGCAAAGAGCAGTTTGCCAGTGTACACTAATTATACAGTGCAATAATTGGAGAGGGAAGCGCACTTTAAAACATATATTCATTCATGTTAATTTTTTTAATTGAATTGAATTAATTTTCTGCTAAAAATGAAAATTGTAAATCGTAAATTGATGACGAATGCATACAAACGGCAGGATAATGGATGTGTTCAGCAAAAAGTCAAAAACAAATTCAAAAGGGAAAACGGTTAAAGGCTACAAGGATAAGAGGGTGTTTTTTTTTCATTCAAATGGGGGCACAGATCATAATGACAGGGACAGATTGGGTTGCCAAGGAAAATCTGAGACTTCTCAAAAAAACACATTTGAACATTTTAGAATAATAACAGAGTGCTTACACTACGTTCAACACAATATCCATCTCACTATAATGAAGGATGCTAATCACACGTCTCAAGACGGAACACATTTATCCACGAAATATTGCCCCTTTATATGATTATGTAATACTTCAAAACGCAGGCGCCCCTCTCACGATGCCCCCATTCATCAGCTGCGGCTATGTACCTCTACCATGATGTCAAATCATATCATTCAATGCCTTCCTCCCCCCCCCCCCCCCCTCTCTCTCTCTCTCTCTCTCTCTCGCTTTCCTTCTAGCACTCCTTCAAGCATGTCAAATAACGCCTTCTTGTTTATTATGATAAGTGTTCGCCAATATCCGGTTAATACATGGATGTCAGGCAGGGGTTCTTGATTCATGTTTTAGATGTAAATAAAACTAGAAGTTTGAGGTTGTAATCCTTAAATAGACAAATTAGGGGCCCAAAAATTGCAAAAGAACCCCTTATATTCGAAACTTTGGGTTTCTCGTTGAGTATCATGTTAATGTCACATTAGTGTCTATAATAAAAATTCGACTCTTAGGATTGTTGTTCTTCCTTTAGCTTCTCGATTGCTTCGTTCGTTTGCAATTATAGCAAGGGCGAGATGTGAATTGCTCGTACCCGCCCCTTTCTTGAATAATAATGGTCAGGGTGGAATACGCTCGATCATCGCATCCTTAGGGATGCTATGCTTAATTTCATCTTGGCCTTCCTGCTATGAAATTGTTCCCTCGCAAATAAGATACAAGTGTAAATAACGATGCGCATACCTGTTACGGTTAACGAAGAAGGACTTTTAAAACCTTTCCATCGCGTAGTCATTTGAACGATTTAATTATCACTTTCACTGTGAAAATCGTTACGAAGGGGATACAATACAGTGAAACGACAAAAATTGATGCAACTCGTGGAAGCATGAATGCTCTAACATGTGATTCATATGTATGATAAGTTTACAAAAAAAACGTTTTGGTTCTTTGACTTTAAAATCACATCATCAATTTTATTCAGCGTGGGCGGGTCTTCGTGCATACTGATGTTATACACCGAAAACATTCCCAAGCTAAACTAGTTAACCGTGATCTGTCATGAATGACAGATCATTTTTTTATTTTGAAACCTTTAAAACTGTCAACAACACCCTCCAACATACTATTTGTGTGTTTCTGTCACCAGGGTTGACTGGTTTAAAAGTCAATAATGTAGCATTAAAACGTTTGAAAATATATCAAGGTATTTACACATAGTGTACATGCTACAGTCCTATATGATATAGCCCTGTGAGCAGGCATATGAGTGTAACGTGCATCAGTCTATGGAACACCATCAGGATGGGACGCACCACTAAACCAACAATACGAGAGCATTTGTATGAAATTATACAAGATCGTCACACAATGCTTCATACCAGCTAGGTTCTACGTCATCAAGGCATGACAGGGGTGTGCTTCCTTGTTTGTAATTATTTTTATGTGGGTTTTGTCGAGAGTTGTCAAGTATCAAAACAATAATGTCACGTCACTTGCTGCACGTGAGCACATAACGTTTTAACATTGATCTAATGGGTGATTGATCGACACCAAAAGTTTTTAGATTTGTGCGGTTGACATTTTGGGGGCATGTTCTCCGAAAAGGTGGCCTGGAAAAGTTGGCTTTGACGGGAAAGATAGATGTGCAAAGAAGCAGGGAGGAAATGGGATTTACTTGGATAAGCAGCCTGACTGACTGGGTATCAGATTAAGGGGCTGTTACTATCATGGCATGGAGCTGGATCGCCTACCTCACAGGATAAGGTACTTAGATATAATCGTGGTCGAGGTCGATCTGTTAACTGCACAAACAAAAACTCTGATTTGCAATGAAAAGCAATTATTTATTTCACCCCGCAAAATCATGATCATAATGATCATGCTAGAAAGGACATTATATCAGAATAATGCTCGACGCGGCTAGTGTTGTAACTGTATATAGACATTGTTGTAATCGCGAGTCCTCATGATTATGTGAATGGCAGAGTTTTTAATTTCCATGACTGTGACTGTAAGCGGCTCTTAACAATACAGGCTTCTTATGTAAAGCAAGCCCTCGGGTACTGAAAAGACTTCTCTGTTTTTTAAACAAAAACGAATAAATAGACGAGACATACTTGTGAACAAGTATAAGGTGGTCTGCATTGGCAAATTCTTGCACAGACGTGGGATGGTAAATTCACGGTGACACCAAGGACGTTCCATGGTGACACCATCTTCATAAGAAATCAAAGGCACGCTCACGAAAGTACATAGCGCACCTACAACATACTAACATTGCAAAGATTTGCCTGAATGGTCCCGTGTCTGTGCTAACAAAATGTATATAATAGGCATTTCGGAGAAAAGGGCGAGAGGAAACAATTGGGAAAGAAAATCTCAAGGGGAAGGACAAAGTTTGGGATAGAACAAAGGAAGGTGGCAAAAATCACATTGCAAAAGGAATTTAAACAAATGACTCTACCCACACCAGGATTCGAACCGGGAGCCTCGCGTTGTTACATGGCGCCTTACCCATTGATCCACACATCTTCCCATTCACTTAACACGTAATGCAAAGCATTGGCTAGAATGATTTAGAATCGATATTTGAGCTAAAATTTCGCCATGATCCCGACATTTGATTGAAAAACAGAAACCGAAAGCTAGTAGACTCAGCTACAACATACTAACATTTCAGTGTTAAAGACTTAAACATAAGCGATATACATCTCGTGGAAGATTGTCATGTCATTTCATGATTGGAAAAAAATGCCCCTTCCATTGACATAGCACGTACATACGTCCGATTTTGACATTAATGCCTATATAATCAAATTTACACCATGAAGACGTGATCAAAATTAAAAATGATGTGATCTTCTACCATAGAGCAGTGTCTCAGCTACAACATACTGACATTTGGGAGAAAATTGATACAGTATTACTGAGATACGCAAAAACGGGTTACAAAATTCATGACGTCATTCATGAAAATTCATTTTTTTTCGATTCATATGGAAATATGATGACGTCACGAAGAAATTAACGACAAAATGAGACATAAAGTTACATCTACATTTTATACTCTTTCAGAATATTAAAAAGGTGGGTTCATTAGCCATTCTGAGGAGCTATGGCCGATTGAAGATAGTCATGTTAAAAAAAAAAAAAAGAGCAGGGATCAACCGGGCAGGATCGTTGTGCAGATCTTGTTGGCGCGGAAGAATTATTTTGCTTGAAGTTGAGGTTGAATTGTTTTCTTGAATTTGTTCTTGACTTGGATGGTTGATACTTCTGCTGGTAATGAGTTCCACCAAGGATGTGGATATGGACATGGATATACATCGCTTTGAACAAGGTTTGATGCCGCCACTTAATATTCATGACTAGCAGCTGCTCTCAACAATATAATGATGCATGCGCGATTGCGTCACGTTCACATGGATTTCATAATAGGTCATACCCATTCCTGTACATGCATACATTTCAGCTTTTGCTGCTGAACTTTTAATTTCGTCACTAAGTGCTTGTTATGTAGTTAAAAAGGACGAGCGAATACGAAATTTGACACTTTTTTAGATGGAAATACTAGCTTGGACGCGGCTGGACACGTTTTTCATGTTGCTTGTCCGAAAGGAAAATATCTGAAAGTAACGTTTCATGCAATTTTTTAAGCAGGTATAAAGTGGAACATTGCGAAATTGAGACTTTCATAATGCAACTTGATATCACGTTTAGAGCCTTTTTGCCATATTGTAACACCATTCCTCGATTGAATCTTTACTGATGCATCGTAGGTATTACAAGTCACAACTGTGCAAGCATATGGGGTGAGGATATTTCCCCAAATTCTTCTGCGCATCCGATTTTGTTTAAACGTCAAATGCAGGCAAAACTCATCCAGAGAATCGGCGGCATTGATCATCGAGATCAAAGAGAAAATCTTTGTGAAGCGTTCTTTTGTGACTAGAAGGAGAGTTCAATGAATCTGCATTAATTAAACGGCTGATGGATATCCATTGGTGAAACATTCTTGCGAGAACACATATACCTTTTCAGCGGCGTGGCACATGGGTTCAAAGAAAGAAAGTTGCTTCATATCCTTCCATAACACATCCCTGGTTATAAAGGATAAATGTCAGTACATGTCACGCATGTGCTGCTCGTGAGGAGTATCACTAAAACAAATGCTGGATAGGCCTAATAGCCTAGTGCTTATTGAGCTAAATCCTCTAAAAATAGATTTCAGGTATTAATGTGCATCTTGACGGACATATTGAAACTGGTTGAGGATATGCGGGCGGAGCATTACATGAACCAAAGCACACTAACAGAGAAAAACTTGTCCAACTAATCAGCGAGATATATTTTGTTCGGCCTCGATCACTCTTTGCCCCCCCTGCCCCTACATAACTATTCATATTCATAACATATATTCATAACACATTCATACTCGCCTTTCATGAACGAATTCCGTATTTCTTGTCATGGCTAGAGCTACGTTATAAGCCATTCGTAATTGCAATTTGCGCATGAGCAGATTATTGCTTTTAGTAAATGACCTCAGGTCAATTCCCAAACTCACAGAGTAAAATGGGAATTCATTAGATCAGGGATGTGTTATGGAAGGATATGAAGCAACTTTCTTCCTGTGAACCCATGTGCCAAGCCGCTGAAAAGTTATGTGTTCTCAACAGGTGCTGTTCAGGTGTTTCAACAATTATGAACATGATTGTGTGGCAACGGCTTCTCAGAGAGAACAAAAGAAATGTACAGTCTTGTTTCGCTTGTCCCGTTCTGTTAATGGCATTAATACTTCCATGAGCATAACAGGTATCAGCAAACACAAATAAACAAGTTTTTCAAGTGAAATATCTCTGTTGCACGCAAACACACACAAACGCCGATAATGATAATACACAGCTTAATATATCACTTTGAGAGTGGTTTGAATCCCCAAATGCACAAGTTGTCGGAAAGTGAAGAAATTGGTCAATTTGGTAAGTAATACAAATAGCTTATATGTCCGATTTTTAATGATTCCTCAATACTTTTCGAAACAAAAGCAGAGTAAAGGATCTGTCATTATCTGCCGTTAACTTCCTTAAAGTTTGCAAACAAATTTGTCAAAAACAAAACGTCTACAGACAAATGTGAAATTAAAGAAATTTCTTTTTAAGTTGACATCAGCTAAATGTCGGCCAGGCACATGGAACACCAAAGCATTGCCATGATTATGGAATGCTTTTGACATTCATGAGCACGCTTTAGAACCCATACAGATGTTTGAATATATTGTGTTCGAGTTTCTACTCCTTCGTAACACCTCCCTGATTAGATAGTCGACCACATTTCAATCTATAATCGTGGAAATATGGCAACTGCTATTCGGCTCTGAGAAGGTAGTGAAAGAACATTCCATCATGTGCATCTGCTTCTATTGTTGTTCTGGGCACACTCTAAAACGTCTTTATATCCACCATCCAATACAGTTTCATGGAACAATCCCAGTCAGCAGTCTAGTAGTGTTTATTTAGTGCATTGTCTGACCATGGTGTAATTACGAAATGGTCTATATTCTAAAAGTCTGTGTTACACAAATGTAACATTTCTTACAATGGCTAGCTCGAGGTATTTCAAACGAGAAATACATTGTTTTCGTTTGTTGGCTGCTGACTATGTTAGCGTTATGCACCTTTTTATTAGGTTCTAGTCGTGTTATCAGCACGAACTCGAGTATATAGTAACTAAGCGCAATAGACCATACAAATTACGAAATTAAATTACGAAAACAAGTTATTAGTTGAGGGAATTGAGGCTGGCAGATTCTCGGGATCGTGCAGACGCTCGAGTAGTTGGCTCAGTTTCCTCATGTAAGTAGCACGCTATGACGACCTACTAGAGCTTGGACGGATAACATATACGTCTAGAACCTAGACTAGTTTTTAAGAAACATCTACCAGCATCTTTAAGATATGACAAGGGCTAGAACCATCGTGACAATACGTCATCATGCCATGCTGGTAAATGATACCGCAAATGAGGGTAGGCACCAAGTATGGAGCTATCAGCATTATTGCACCAGTATTCCTGTTTTGTTTATCTTTCCGTGCAACAGTGGTGTAGGTCTTTCTGCAAACGTTCCGACGTATTGCTATTCTGTGTCCTGTGCAGGTGCACGCGCCTCATTCCGAGGGGCACATTCATGTTAATCTTCCGGAGATTAATGTAAATTCCCACCTTTTTCCTTCCAATGCAGAGGCGTAGGTTCTAAGGATAAACCATAACTTCATTCAAACAAGAACACGAAAATGGTAAGTCAAATTCCAATTTTTCAGATAGTTTGTAGACCTACATAAATACTATATGAATAGACCTATTCGGCACATCTTATCGTAAAATACGCCAAACGAATATAACATTTGCGAAATCAAATTATTCGTTGACGAACGTTATTTTCGTTGCAGCTCGAGGTGTCCTACGATGAGGGATCAAACGTTGCTGTACATGTAATGTAAAGGCCGAATAAAAAAAATAGGAAGGAGACGAACTAAAACGAAAGAATTAGAAAATTTGCCATACTTAAATTTCTGCATACGTTTGCGCAATCCGATCAAATGCGACCGGGCTATTAAAGTGAAGTCCCGTCTCTGTGTCTGTTTGTAATCATGATAATGTGAGATCGTATATACGTAGATGATGTACCATGTATCAATCCACATGTCTTCTCTGCCAGAAGATTCATGACTATCTTATTGATAACACTATAATGTAGTTGCAAGTGTATTCACAGGCGTAATGCACAGTGGGTATGATGGGCATTGTTGTTTTCTGAATAATCATCTGATACCCACAATTATTAGGTCCAAATTTGTACAAAAGTGAAACTCACACTAATTAGTAAACAAAGGACGATTAGAATTATAAGTGATGAAAAGTCACGAAGCCTGATTGGTATCCTTTGACTGTGTGTTTCAGCTTGATTTGAGTTGTAATTATTTTATTAGTTTTTTTAAAAAAAAATACGGGAAAATGAACACCTATAACCATGAAAACATACACGTGCCTATTACTAGGCCGTTCCCCGTTTTGTACGCAAGTTATCATTTACAATTCAATAAAGATTGAAGTAGGGGCATATATTGTTATTTGATCAACAAGTATTTGGCATTTCGATAAATGTCAAGTCCAGGGCAGCAAATTGTGAGTGAGTCAAAGTCCGCACAGCTTGGCCTAACCTTTAAACAAGGATGGTCGCGTATAATACTCCACACAACGGCTGCATAGTAGACTGACCGCGGCAAATCCCGCGTTCTATACTTTGTGACTTTTCTCTATCCAAAAGGTAGAGAAAGACAACGCTTAGCCTAAGAAATTGAGATCAAATCTGAGAATAAAGGTCGTCGCGGCTACGTTGCTCTCCCGCTCAGTTTTGTCTCACCAGCCATTTGTCCAGCTCGACACGACAGGCCTTCTTATAAGGCCAATCTTTCGCCCATTGGAGCAAGCTCACCGTCGTGTCGCCTATCATTCTATTGGACGAAAGGACACTATTTATCGTCAAGAATGAACCAATCAATCAAGAGACGTGAACATTGAATGCATTTATTCAGCGCTACCCAAAGAAGATGATATGAAAATTGATATCTACATGTTGTTTACCTGCATTTCCGTACACTATGACAATAACTGCACATAGCGCCAGTAGAAGTCAGTTCTAATACAGATCAAAACCGCACACCTACCGTGTGTTAGCTTGGTTTCTATGATATTGCACCTGTCTAATCTAAAACTGAAATAGAGTCTAGTATTCGTAACAATTTCTTCTCTTTTCTTTGTGCGCGAGTCGGACTCGGGGAAGACGTCAAGAGTGGTTAGTCTACTGCAGCCAGACCGCTTTATTGAATAGTTTTGAATAAGAAATGCACAACAACGTGGAAGGCCATTCCGTCTCTCCCTCCTTCTCTTCTAATCTTAAAATTATCAGGGTTATACTGAGAGTAGAGAAACAATATGAAATTAATCAAGCAGCACAGAATATAATTTCATTTTCACTAAATGTTTTACCCTTATGGCATTAAACATGTCAACAATAGTGCCGCTTCCATAGAGTGGAATAACTCCGCGAACGGCCTAATCATGCCAATAATATTGTGGCAGTAGCAACTATTCCCCGTGGGAACATGCCTTCTGCATGTTGCATCCCATTATCCTAGTGTGTCTTTTGAGTTTTGATGGATTTGTTGAAAATTTGTAACCAAACTCTGTAACTGTCTTACTCCCCTTTTACTCTGCAGGCAGAACGGTTTACGGACGAGGAAATTGAAGGTAAGGACAATGATGGTTGCTGCTCGTTCTTCCGAAGGTTCGTAAGTTTAGGGCCTGCCTGATTGACATAGTGCAATACTGATAGGATGATAATCATTTAACAAGAACAATATACGGAGTTCATACCAGCAGGGCGGTATTGAATATCCGACTATGTTTATTTGTTTGCTTGTTTTGATCATGCTTCATTTCGTTTCATTTATTTTAGTTTATTCATCCACGTTTTTAGATGATACCAGCCAGTGGCTGTTTTTCCGCATTTTTCGTGCGGATTTACGTGCAATGTTAAAAACAACATCCACACACATGATATACAGAACCCTATTTAAGGAGATGATAGATTCTTCAGTGTGTATATTATAGGGGTTTCAATTCGCCGGTAGGCCTACACATGGAAAGCATGCGTTATTCGTTTCCATTGATTGCACAGGGTGATTAGTTGAAGGAAGTGGTGAAGATGAAGCGTTTGGAATTACAAGCACTCCTTAGAGCTGAACCAGCTTACAGCTTTAAATAAGCAGGAAGCCACGGTCACAATGATGATCAGACCCAGTGTGGTATTATGGTCTGATAGTCAGACTATGTCATCAATAGACGTGGTGTGTGCCGGGAATCCAAGCGACTCCGACAACTTAGGTTCGAGGTTTGATCCCAAGCCGAATCTTTCGGATTGTAACGCAAAAGGTCGGTCCAGACGTAAAAACAAGTACATGTAATCGTAACAGATTACTACACGTCTGGAAAAGCCAAAATGCACTCCTATATGGAGCTTAACTCCTCAGATTTGATTTGACTTAATTTTCGTTTTCCCACTTGATTTATAAGAAGTACAATCATGGCAATCACTAGTTCGATTATATTTGTCTGTCTGTCTGTCGGTCGGTCTGTGCAGCGTTCAAGAACGCCTTTCATCTCCTGGACCGTGAGGAGAACGGCCTCGTGCCGTTCAGCAGGATCGGGAGGTTGCTGCGGTCCGTGGGCGAAAACCCGACCGAGGCGAAGCTGGGCGAGATCATCAACGACTTGCACGACGCCAACGGATTCGGTACGCCAGTCTTCACGTAGCCTATCTTGCTGCTGAGACCATTCGGGACCAATTACCACAAATATGTACTTTGGGGTTTACATTTTGAGATCGAGTAGGCCTATTACAGAGTAAAATATGCATCACACGAAAGAGCACATCATTTCTGTACAAGATGAACTATGCATCGTCTCGATCTGTACCTTCGTAACAATTTTTAAAAGTGAGATATAGGTCAAATGATCGTCAAAATGATCGATTGAAAAGTTGCTATTAAAATCGGCCCACTCATTGCTCTAAATTCTGTGTTTTGACGTGTTGTTGATAAACACTGGAATGTAGGCCAATGTTCAATCTTACAATAAAAATTTTAGACAATAGAGTCGCCAATTTATAATTGGCGATTTTATTTTCAAATAATGTTCAGTTTTGCTCTAAAGCAGCACTGGTCCCGAGTAAATAAAAGAGATATGTACTGTCCTTTATGTCAAAGAGTGCGTAACGGATAATGTATGCCATTCATTATAACGTTTAATAATCTGATATTAATCTAGATGTTCTATTTTGCAAAGAGATATTATATCATGTAGGCATACGGGAGCACAAATCCTCCGAACATTTTGAGCATTTGTGATTTAATCTCTAATTACTTCAAATGTTGATATTTTGAGGGCAAAACTTTCAGCAAGTTTCTAAAAATGGACAATACGTGAATTTAAGACCATCACCAGGACGATTGCTCACGATCACCCTTTTGAAGGCTTTATGTCTTTCCAGTACAGTATATTCCCTTTAACGGTATTTTCGTCTATGCCCTTGTTGTCATGGTGTTTGTGTAACTTCAGAACAGATTAGGCCTGCGAAGAGGCATTCTCCAATTTTCACAAAACACCGTTATAAGTATAACGCGTTAAAGGCGATGAAGGCTTCAGAGAAGGGGGAGGGGGGGGGGGGGACAAGAAAAGGAGGTGATGAGGAAGGGAGGCAGAAAGATGGGAAAGACATAGGGTGTTCTATCGGTCTTTCGATAAAATGGGGAGGAGTACGGGGAGTGTGGGATGGAGAGAGAGAGTGAGCAAGAGGGGGAGGGGAGGTAGTGTGTGTGTGTGTGTGTGTGTGTGTGTGTGTGTGTGTGTGTGTGTGTGTGTGTGTGTGAGAGAGAGAGAGAGAGAGAGAGAGAGAGAGAGAGAGAGAGAGAGAGAGGGGGAGGGGGGAGGAGGGCGGGGCCTACATTGATTTGGAAACAGAAATAGGATTATGTTAATGATGTGACCATAGAGCACTGTGGCCATGATTACAAACTAATCCGCGCCATCTTGTTACTATGTTTGTGTGCTTGTCGTTGCCATAGTGCGAGGTCCCTGGATCGACTTCACCGACTTCCTGCTCATCCTGTCCAAGCTGCGCCTCGATGATGAGACCACGGCCATCGATGACGTCTTCGACGTGTTTGACAAGGAAGGGACCGGGGTCATGAGGTACACGTCTTATACGTACTGTATGCTGCATGCGTAGCTTACTATCACGGAACCCGTTCTCAAAACAGTCTCTCTCTCTCTCTCTCTCTCTCTCTCTCTCTCTCTCTCTCTCTGGGACACGCAATCGGTCTTGAAAGTGGAAAACGATCTTTCATGAATGTTACTTATGGTCAAAGAATGTCTACATATTGTTTCAATGGTTTTGTATAAAAGAATACTTGCTCTGAAGTTGACATTGCGTCTAAATAATTATGATACCGTTATATAGTTGAACATCATTAAGTCTCTCTGTGCCGGATAAACACTTTTGCTCAATAGGTTTTGTGTGCAAGAATACCTCAATGGTGTATAAAGGCTTAATGTACTGCGTGATTGCTGACCCTGTTTCTCCTCTGGTTTCCTTCCATGGTCGCCCCCGACAGGACGGAGGAGCTACGGTCCGTCCTTGAGCTGCTCAAGGACGATGTGCCCCAAGAGGACATCGGCGAGATGCTGGCCGACTTCGACCTGGATGGTGACGGAACCATTCACTACGAAGGTAGGCCAGGGCGCCGTCTATTCAAGAATTGCCATTGAATCGATCGCGAATCTAATACCCTATCTCTAATGTAAAGAGTTACGATTGATATCAATCGTAATTCTCTGAAAGACCGGGCCCAGAACAGACTCTAAAATTAATTTCATACATGGAAAAAGGGGATTCTAACCCATTTATTGTAATCATAAAATGAACGCCCATTACCGTGATCGTTGTCCGTTGATTGTTGGCTAACAGTCAGTGTACATGATCATGATGATTAAGCAATATTTTGCACATGGGAAATAGTTGTTTACATAGCAATAGTAATTTACATTATTGGAGAACTCTTGTTAGAAGGTTGCTGGCGATAGTTTATATTTTTTCCCTCTAAGGATATTCTGTGACGTAAAGATCAAGCTCAATTAGGTGATGAGTGATTTCAGAATGGAACACAAAAAAATAACTGTACATGTAATTATACACACGTTAATTGGTATCAAACTACGTTGTATATCATATAATACACATGACTAGCTTTAATAGAACGTTTTGCGGTCAAATCATTTATTTCTATACCCCCCCCCCTCTCTCTCTCTCTCTCTCTCTCCCATTCTCTCTCTCTCTCTCTCTGTCTCTCTCTCTCTCTCTCTCTCTCTCTCTCTCTCTCTCTCTCTCTCCACACTCTCTCCTCTCTATAACAGAGTTTGCCACCATCATGGGGTTCAACGGGAGTCCTGCGAGCAAACACTCTTCGAGAAGCGGCTCCCGAACGTTACTGGAATAGGCTGCCAACTGTTTGCGTGGATCGCACGGACAGGATTGTGAAAAACAACTCAGTTAATGAGGACGATTGAAACAAGTTGACTTCATGCTATGTAATTCAGCGTTTGTGGTTGATGAGCATTCAGGAAAGCTGATGACGTCATTTAACACATCTTTGGTGCTTATAAATGTGTTAGTAAGTTATTTACGGCATTTACATCGCTGGTGCCTTATAATGTTTCAGAGTTGTTTTATGTGCCGTCGGTGTCTACACCAATACTGTTTCATGTTAGCATGTCACTGCGCGAAATCAAAATAATCTGGAAGTTCCTTGCGCATGCACCGGTCGCCCTGTCAACCTTCTATCACCAGCCGCTTTTCGCGCTGTTATGTGGAGTATTGGACTCGAAAATCCTTGTAAAATGGCTACTTTCACATTGGAATGTTGTTTTCTCCTACAGTAATACATATCAAAGAACTAGTGCACTACTATGCACTGTGAAATATAAACAAGCTTAATTCCATTGTATGATGCATACGTTACATTCATTGTTAACATTGTAAATCATAATAGGCATCGAAATTATAATTTCCAACGATGTAATTATTCAATCATTCTCACAGTCCTATGTGCAATAAATTGAGTTCTGATTGACATGGGAATATCAATGGCATTGCTTCTGAGAGGGTCAAGTTTGGAAGCTATGTAAAGCCCCACTGAACAAGCCCATCGCAGTCATTTATTATACTAGTATGACGGGTGCACAGACATGACTTGACTTATTTCACTGGTCTGTATAGGGCGGTGAGTCCCTTCACTCTCCCACGAGTCATTATTCTAGCTGGGCTAGATGTCCAGCCTCTTGTAGGAGACTGATACGGCTATATAGTAGCATCTCAACAAGAGCTCTCGTATCTAATACTCATAAAACGGCTGGATAGAACACTGACTGACTGTAGAGTTAAACGCAAAAGGCATTGTTATAAGGTTGGTATACCAGGCACTCGTGACGTTACAGTAACGTTGTTACGTAGTCACTGATGTACTAATTACTATGGTGATTTACTGAACTGTACATACCAGAGTGGTGGTGGGTTCTTATTGCAGAGGTATTCGGGGGACAGTTATTTTTCAGTTTCATGCAATGTCCAATTGGCTTGCATAGTATTGGATTATCAGATTATATTGTTGGTGGAAAGCCTAAAGACAACCTCCTAGATAATCATGAGTACTATCATTGTGCCTTAATGTGAATGAAGGTTAAATTGCCAGAAATGAGATTTGGAGAGATCTATAAAAGCAAACATGAAAAAAGGAAAGTATCTCTCCATGCGATGACACACAAGCCGACAGATAAGACCTGTCTTATAAAGAATTGCGATTGATTTTAATCGTAACAGTAGAGATAGCGGATCAGACTCAAATCGCAACTCTTTATAAGACGTAATCCTAGACATTGTACATCATTGTGGTATCACGACCTGGTAGCATTGCACCGGTAGTCGTCATTGGCCATGGTCACGTGATGGTGTTGCGAACCAACAGACTTGATACAGGCAGCTGAGCTGAGAGATAACGACATGCATGTATGTTGTACGGCAATGTTGAATACAACGTAATGTATGTGTTGTTGTGTTTTATCACGAGTGACGTAAACAGTAATGCCGATTCGTATGTTTTTTTTTCCTTTAATATCTTTATTATGATGATCGCTACTATGAATTAAGCCGGGTTTGAAAGCATTATTATTATTATTATATTAGATGTGTGAGAAATATCATACAAACCGCAAAGGAACTAATACTCTTCAAGAACGTGTGCAATATAGGGCACATTATATGAAAGTAAATACTAATCTACACTGCTATCATGAATATAAAGATAAAGTAGCACATCTAGTGTCATAAATGTTTTATAAAGATGTGGATGTTTAATCATTCTGAGGTACAAAAGACAGTAAACGTGTGTGAGTATGCATGGATCTTCATTTTAATTACATTTGTTGTTGTGATGGCCACTCCACGTTACATTGCGATGGATTCCCATCTAACTCACTCATGACCATGGCCATTTTTTAGCAAAATCATAATTTGACTTTTAAAAAGGCAGTACTTTTCTTAGATAAGATTTTCATCGTAAAGCGGAACGTACATTCCATTGTGAATTTATGTAACATCAACAAAATGATTTAGAGCCATGATTTAAAACATTTTTAGCGCATTGTAAAATTTGATATTTAGTGATGATTTCACCTTTAGTTCGCCTTAAATTATTACGAGGGTAGATAAAACACAATCACTAAACGACATAGATATATTCATAAATTGCAGAAATATGTGCTCTCCCAATGGATTTTTATTACTTTTATACTTATAGCCCTTTTCTTATTTTTCCTTTCTCTCTTCCTCTCGCATACATCGGTTTTATATAGTCTATTCGAGAAATGACCAACTCATTGACATCTTATCCTTGTCTCTATAAAAGAGATATTACATTGTACAGTCGTATGCATCGGTTTTCATCCCAAATTGAATTGATAAATCGTATGACCTAATATATATGATGTTCGATAACCTGAAATGACATAAATTGCAGAAGGGGGTAAGAAACCATTAAAACTGTAATCATTATTTCCGATGCGTGTGAACCCGACCTTGATGTGTGTTTGTCTGAATACCCGCCGGCATTGTGTGTAAGGTTTAGCTCATGGTCAGTGTACGAGATATTACTGAGTGGCGGGGGGGGGGGGGGGGGGGCGAGGGGGTAGAGAACACATAAGAACATGTGAAACATTGTGTGGAATGACATATTTGTCTGGAGTTTGAATTTAAATAAAATTCAGAGTTTCTAAATTAACCACGCGCACTTAAAAATCAAATTCAAAAACCAAAACGGGTGAGGGGGAGGATACTTTCATCTCGGTGTGGGGGTTGAAAGTTCATTTATTCATCATGTTCATAGGTAGGGGTGTTTGGTGATGTTAATCCCTCAAAACAGTTTTACAATTCAAGTTTGAAGGTTAATATAATTGTGATAAAAAAAATCTTTTGACACTTGAACATAATTTAAAAATAAGGTACAACTCAAATAAAGCTAAAATTGACACATAATCGAGTCAAAGGGTGTCATTTTTTTTGAAGCAGGTTTCCATATTTCATATATCATGATTCTTGTAATAATCTTGTGAATATTTCATTAGAATTGCACTCTTGGACAAATTTGGACGTTAAAATGTATGTATCAGATAATTAATTTATAACATAATAATGACCATTGTGTGTCACACATATCGATCTACTAACATATGTCATCAGAGTGTCTTAATAGTGCACGATACCTATGGCAGAAAAGAAGTTGTGGATTGAGTAGTATGATGCACAGTGACCATTGTTGTGCTCTGAATTGATTGTCTGATACACACATCTTTAGATCCAAATTTGTCCAAAAGTGAAAAATCTTATTTAATATTCTCAGGATTATTACCAAAAAATCAATAAAATGTTACAAAAACCTGCTTATAAAAATGTGACATCCCTTGACTTTTTGATGTGTTAATTTCGAGTTATAACTTATTTTTATTTTTTTTTTCAAGTGTCAACAGTTTTTTAAAAACCTAGTTTAGATTTTTGCTTCATCATCACACTTGAATATTGTGTTATTAGAAAGCTATGTTATTCATCTTTACAAGCCATGCACTGCCACATCGGTATCATTCAAAAGACGCTGATTTAAAAAAAAAAAACACGAATATATTTTTCAAAATTTCACTTCAGACTTTGTCCTTTATTCGGGAATAATAAACATTATATAATAACATACAGCAAATTTCACATCTATGTAAAGAGGAATAATCGAGCTGTCTAATGATACCACAATCAAGTAAGAGGATGAAGCAAGAAGATAAAATACTGCCTCTCATACTTGAATTGGAGAACATTTGTGAGGGGTTGGCACAGATCAGTGGGGGTTGGGCAGTTGCTCGTACTAACCTAACACTCTCCGGTGATGGCAGCAAACAGACAAGCGATATGACGAGTGGAGGCTCACCAAGGCGTGTTTTGAGTCCAGTCCATCTAGTGATTTTGAGGGGGCTATACCTCACACAACTTGTAACATATTTTTTTCACTGCAGTACATTTCAGTATGGTCCCCTAAACACATGAAAAAAGTCCCCCCAAAGTCAAAGCATGGGAAATTTATGAAATGTGCATTATGATATAAGGGAATTAAGGAGAACACCTAAGAGCGATTAAAGTGTGTAAACCCCCCGGGTAAACCCATGTCTGTGTGTGAAATGATGGAATAGCTTTATATTGCATCATTGGCATAATTATCCCTAAAGAGAGATGAAAGCCAGGGAAAATCATGTGTTTCCTATGTCATTGTTTATAAGTACATGATTATAGCAATTTAAGTTAGAACCAATCGTTTCATACCTAGTGAATGATGATGGACACATGCTCAGATAATGTAATGAATCTAATTTGCATAATTATCTTTAAAATGGAGGGGGGAGCCAGACAAAGTCCTGTTTTTTCTTTGTGTTTTTTTATAAGTACACAATTAAATCGATGTAAGCGACATTCAGTTGCAATAACAGTATGCACTTAATACATGCATCAAAATTGATCTCACAGACTAACGTAGAGTCATCTGCGTAGAGCAAGAGCTGGCTGTGTACCTCATCTCCAAGGTCATTGATGAATACTGAGAATAAAATTGGGCCAATATTGACCGCTGAGGGACTGAAGCATTGGGGGAGGGAGTTTTTGCTGATTGGCCAGATAACACAATTTTGATGGAAGAATAATGATAGGTAGCTCTTGATCCAATAAAGCAGTTTACCAGTTTTCTCTTTTGCGTAAAACTTAGAGCAGAGGTAAATGGGTAACAGCAATGTATAACTTATGAAATATGCATTGTTTTCCAATTCACCAGAGTTTTACAACAAAACGCTGCAAACTTGCAAAGAGATGAATAATCAATCAGCCATCTCTTGTTTATTCAATAGACCAAATATACCAAAATATACTCTCAAGATATAGGCCTTCGACCAATAACGTATTTAGAGGTACAATTCCGTTGCTGAAAACACCCTGATATTTTACCAAATACTGTAGGGCTTCAGGCATGCCTGCTTGCTATAGCGAGATAATTGGCGTGGTCCCAAGCATCTCGAAACTTGATTGGATTGTATAATGTAAATTACTGTACATTCAAATCTTAATAAAACAGAAACGGTGCCCTTGAAACCGCAAGTCGCATCTAAACATACCAAATAATAATTAAGGGGGTTGAGGGGGATGTGTATTTTCATTCAAGAATTTATTTTAGAGGCAAGATGTTAATGTTGTAACACATGTAGCAGAGGTGAATAAATCTGAATGTGTGTAAGAAATGTATATAAAGGAAAGAGATAAAGACAGAAAATTAGAGCACCAAAGGCCATCCTTATCAAAAGGAATCCAAACAATAACAGATTATACTGCATTCCAACTGGTCAGGGAGATACGGAAGCAAGAATCCCCCCTTCCCTCTGCCACCCTTCCTATTACCCGCGTGACGCAGTTCACATATGTAGCCTGGCTTTGTTCTACTTTTGCCATCCAAGTTCTCCCAGATTCCGCGCATGCCTTCCCCAGCCGCTAATTAGCATTCGCATGCGCAGGCTAATTAGACGGCAGCGTGGATGGATGGATGGATGGATGGACCATGTGTCTTCTGCTGTGCTGCCTAAACTACCCCGATGAGTGACAGCGGTGGTGACAGCACTACCCGCATAGCATCTGCCTAAGTTTTAAAATAACATTCATTTATTTTCCTGAGCAATCAATGTTAAATCCCCGCCTCCATAATTCTCCAGTTAATGATTTGTCATTCTTTCTTCCTTTGCATAGCTGGGCAATTTCTGACTTAATATTAGCTACTTTCACTTCCATTCGAAGGGTTGTTAGGAGGTGGTATTGTTAGATGCTATTGTAAGCACGTGCAGTTTGTCATTGCAAACTTTGCAAACAACTATGTCTCTTGAACAGCGAATTTCTAAATGTGATGATATCACAACAAAAATCATGATCTGGATGATATTATGGAGGAGGGGCTTAGAAGCGCTGAGATTTTTTTAAGTATTTCAAAAATATGTGATTAATAATAACATTGGATGATCATTGATTTTGTGAGTACATAACCCATTCAATAAGTTCTGCAAGGCAAGAATGAGGGTAATATTTTGCGTGTTGCTTCATTATCGTACGTGACTGGGACATCATTTGACATTTTGATTAATCCTCTTCACACTGGTGTGCCATTCGGATTATGCAATCATGGAATGTGCAGTATTCCCGATTATAGAGCAGAGCTACAAATGAAATGTTGCAAAATGCACTGTTTACAACACCGAAGGCTCAATTTCTGTTGAAGATACAATAGTGTCAACGTGACAATGAATGTTCACGCATCGCTGCATCGACATCATTAACAATCATGTCATGTGCAAAATAAACGGAAAACACAGAACGTTGCAACATTTTATTTTTGAGCGTGCTGCAATATTCAGAGGTTTGCACATTACTTAATTGCGTATTACAAACGATACATCATTGTAAATATAAAGAGTCAAGCTGTCTTATGATACCATATTGATGAATTATAATGAAATAGCTAAAGATATCGGACTCCTCACACCTGATTTGCAGAACTTTTTAAAGGGGTTTATATACTTATACGCATCAACATACGTCAGCATGCATTTTAATTCCATGGAATCTGTATATGTAAATGAGTGGTCTTCTCTTGCCTATATTCACATTACTTCTCTATAATGTGTATCGTATTTATCATTGTGATTGTTAATGATATGATTGGATTTTTGTTACAGCTCGTTAATTTGTAGATTTGATTGTCTGAATGTGAAATAGAGTCGTTCATTGTAAATCCGAATATTAAACAAACTGATTTAAATCCTTTATACCAGACATATCCTTCCCTATGGTTATATGATGTGTGTTATCAGTGACTAAATGCATCAATGACGTGTGAAAACGTTCAGTAAAACAATAATACGGTGCAGTAATTCGGAGAACCCTACTTCATTTGAACTCTATTTCATTTTCGAAAAGTCGAATCTTCGGAATAAGGTACCCTTCTTTCTTCCCATATCTGTAGACAATATAACTATGATTTTGAGTAATAAATATCTTTTTATCATAACACTTACCTACGAAAGAGAGTCATATGAAATATGAGTTTATAAACAGAAAACGAAATAACTCATTATATCTGTATTACACAATCGGTTATTCCGGATTTAATCTCGTTTATCTCAAAGCAAATCGGCAAATAAACATTCTAATCTGTTATCCTACGATGCTAGCGATTCCAACATGGCACCGTGTTGTTTCGTCAAACAGAATTGGGTCATATTAAGAGTAGGCGGGTAAGCTTTGAATTGCAAATCAGTTGAAGAAATTACAAGGCTTATCTATTTACGTATTTACTTATCGTGTTCACGACTAGAGATAAGGATCGTTCGGGTATGATGCAATAGAAGAACAGAAAAACAGTTGTCACGGTTGTAGTGGAGAAGATTTTGCTTTCATCACGTTAATTTGTTGGTGTTGTAATGCTTTGTTATTTAGTAGTATCCACGTCTCTCTCTCAGACCCTGTCTTTATCTCTGGTGTATCATTTCTTTCTTCTGAACCACTAGGAAGACCGGCGCTATATCAATTAGTTACACCTTGGAATTAGTACTCTCCCGTCCTTGTCACAAAACCTGCATAATGTTGTCATATTCATTGCTATATACTATGTATATTCAGTCATTATATGGTGATTTTTAAACAGAAGTAACTACAAAAACAAAATCGCTTCAGTTTGTCATAATCCACACGATCCTCGTCATATATTGTCATACAAAGTGAAATATAGGAGTAGGAATATTCTTCAATGAAATTACATATAAATCGAAATGGAATTCGATTACTTGGATTATTTATTGTGAACGTCGTCTTGCTTATTGCTCATATTATCTCCTTCTGTACCGGGCAAACTAAGTCCAATGTAGCATTGTCACAGGAATCTCTTGGTCTCTGGTGACAGCCATCTTGGACGCCATTTTGAATTTAGTATAGCATGGTCACTAGCATATACATAAGAAGCACCACGCATCTGCCTTTCTGTTTCCTTGGATGATTTGAAATGTTTAACAGTTTTATCACCTTTTATGTGCTTCATGATAATCATATTGCTGGTTACCATGGTAAAACATCTAAAATCCTTTTGATTATTTTCATTGGATCCAAGAACATATTCATCCACCCAAACTATGTTAATTTTGTTTGAAGCATACAAATGGCAAGAAATGCCTCATTTTATCCATTCGCAGCAGTCATCTTGGACGCCATTTTGAATATCTAAAATTGCTCAAGGGTGAGCGCCATACCACCGTAGATATCATTACATACATCTCATGGATCAGCAGGATAAAACAAATATATACCAGAGACGTCGAGGTTAGGCCTCAATTTACCGTTTGGCTGGCGGACTATACTATATATTTTATATTCGTGTACATTGTGTACTGTTATACATATACATTTATACACAATTATATAAAACTCTTTATGTATATATTCTTTTTATATCTATATATTTTGTATGTGTATACAATTATATAAAACTCTCTCTCTCTATAAAATATACTTCTTATATTCATATATATATATATATATATATATATAAATGTATAATATATGTATATTTATATATATATATACGCTAAAGAACATTTTGATAATTTGTGAAATCAAAGCTAGTTCACACCTAGTCTTTTCCTTTTTTTTAACACCAGTCATTATATCATGTGTATATATGTATGTGTGCGCGCGCGCGCGCGTGTGTGTGTATATAAGTGTGTGTATGTGTGAGTATGTGTGTGTGTGTTGTTTATGTGTGTGTGGTATGTGTAAGTTTTTATGTACAAATATGTGGATGGGTGATGCGCATTGTGAACGGGTTGTGTATGTATACATGTATTATGTGTTTGTGTATTGTGTGTTTTGTAGGCTTTTTGTGTTTCATGTATGTGTTGTGTGGTCAATTCAATCCAGATCAGTTCAAGGTATATTAAAATCATCTTCGCAGCCATACGGCTGAATTGTGATAATATTTACACAGTAAAAACATTAGATATGATTACAACATATAACATATAACATATAACAGTGTGTGTGTGTGTGTGTGTGTGTGTGTATGTGTGTGTGTGCTTAAAACGAAACTTAGTCAAGATTTTGACTGTATCTGTGTTCTAGGCGGTTAACATATGCATGTCTCCTTATCTGTAAAGGTGCATTTTGTTTGTCATCAATTTACCTTTTATTCGCCAATGATACATTTTGCAATAGCCATACACATCAATCCCATAGACAAGCATTCTGTCTGAAAATCACGGGGTTAAAGAACAAAGATAACGTATTCGAAGATATATAATGTGCTAAATCCAACGAGGGAATATTTTTTTTTCCAATTCCACTGTAAATTAAATTAGATTACTAACACAGATTGTAAGAGTGTCCGCGAAATCCATTCCAATTTCTCGTACAATTTTGTTTTGTTAATTTCGTTTCTAATTCATTCTGACGTTATATCTGTGATATTCTACAAGTAAATACAGTATGAAATAAATTTCTTCTTATCCTGTTGACAGAAGCAGTCTTTTTCGTCGTTCTGTTTCATAATCTAAAAGAAGAGAGTAATGAATTACAAATGGAACTTCCTTTCAGAAGTAAATATGAATGCAACATCGTTCATGTACGACCACACACACTAAGACTCATAGATATGCACACAGAACACACATGTATACACGGATACACGTGTCTACACACACCCACACACCCTTATACACAAAAACCCGACTCACTTTCCTTCATCTCTGATTTTGCAGCGCCCTATTTCTCGTGCATCTAGCGTAGATCTGGATTCCCCTCTGGCGCCTTGTCGGCCCCATGTGAAATGCGTTCGGGGGACGCCACATCTGCAATATGCCTCTATGCATTCACATGTTCCTTTTCATTAGATTATGGCTTGCTCTGATATGCATATATATCGCTTTTCTTTCTTCTGATCTTCCTTCGTTTTTTCTTCCAAGGGGGTTTTATGCGCATTGCGGCAAAACGGAGGACAACGTCACGCTCAGCATTGTGGGATAGGATTGCGGTGCGGTGGATGTCGCATTGCAGTTGACTATTAGACCAATCAGAGATGCATGTCTGCGCGCGTTAGCCGCCACGATTGCCACTACCACGCACTTGTACATTTTGACATACCGAACTTGTGTAATGTGCATCACACGTGGTTTAGTCATAAGCGAAGAGAAAAAAACAGCATTGTCATGAGTACTCAGTTTACGATCTGCATTATCCATGTTCTGTATCGTGTATCCTCATCCAAATACTTGAATAAAGCACATTTTTAATAACAATCATTGAACAATCTTACCAAGACTTTGCTTATATCAATAAGCAATTTGTAATTTGTACTACATCTTAAAGCATGAACAAAACTTCGTTGCTCTCATTTTTCTTTATCCCTTTATTTAGACATAATTCAATTTTAAAATCCTCATCATGTGACCTGATTGCCGTTGTAAAAGAATATTGATATACGCGCTAAAGAACTAGGGTGTAATCTAAATGAGATTGTAATAGAAACATAATTGCCTCGTCAAACACGCATCGACCCTACCGCACGACTAATTGGATTCGTGTGCTGATATTATCCCAACTGATTAAGGGCATGGACGTTCTTATAAAACTAGGCTGGCTCATTATAGAGGCTGGTGGTTCATCATGCTATTACCATCTTATTTGTTGATAATGTCAATAATGTTCATTAAGTTACTGTAATGACTGAATAATAATTCACTTGCTTAATTGTTTATGGAAACAATAAATGTATGCGAACAATATCAAAGGAAGAGTAATTATGCGATTAACTCCTGTACTTAATTCAAAGACATTATATTATTCAATATAACATGTATGATTAATACACGTAAATGAAAAAAAGGACTCGAAAACATGCCTAGATAATTCGTTTTCCCCTTGGGAATCGCACTATGAGAGCACTGGAAGCGAGTCTGTACTGTGTAAATATTACGACCTTATCTTATCTCACGTTCACAGCTTGAGCATACATCTTCGACGTATGCAAACCATCGAAGTCGACATACTAATCATGCATTATTCATGACATGATTTGCATACGATAAGTGAATAGAAAGAGGCAAGCGCTAGCTGCTTATGGTATCTTGCATCGCGCGTGCGTTACGAGGAATTACTGTGAGGTAGGTGATTGCGTTGCGTCCAAGTCCTCCTCTCCGCATCTCTCACTACTCCGATCACAGCTGCCCCAAACCTCGCTCTACGCAAACCATTCAACAAGCTCCTTCCTTGCACATTCAAAAATGGTAAGTTATACAATTACGCTCGTTCTTCGATTCATTCTCTAAATCAGTGAACATAATACCAGTATAGATTGTTACTTCTTTATGTATGCATGATTTTTCTCACATGTAATTTCTCGACATGAACGTCATAGAAAGACACATTAATTTTCCCGGTAATATAGGTTAATTGTATGTTTGACTTTCACACTTTCGTAATTACAGCTTTTATGAGATTCATCTATTGTTACACATAATGTGATGTCCGGCATAGTTCGTTGAAGTACGTAGAAAAAGTATGGGGCAGGCTCCTTAATGTTTAAAACGCTAATTGGCTTCAGGCGTTTCCACGTCTCTGCTCGCATTCCATATCTCCTGATTATACAGACGCCATACGGACATGAGTGGTTATCACACATACAATCAATATGGTACTGCCATCCTAAGATGCAACTAAACCAGTGATTTTCACTCCGATCCATGGATCTATTTTATGAAGCTTTGTGATTGACCATATTGATTAGCGATTGATATAAATTATAACTTTGAACAGTAGAGTGGATTCAGTGACTTGCGGTCGATTCATATCAGTCTCGACACTTTATGAGAAGGGGTTCAGATCTGAAAAGGCATCCATCTATACTCAGTGTGAAATATTGCTTGATTCTTTCATAATGATTATTAATCAATCCATCAAATAAAGGCGAAATCTAACTCAGGACGCATACTATCTTACAATGACGTGTATATGACATTGAACATGATTTAACAACCTCTAACAACCGAACCATCAAGTTTATACATGTAAGATAAGAATACTAGACGAATGTGTCGAAGTTCAAAAGTGTGTATCTTTGATCGTTATCGTGAAAGTAAATCTTAACCAGCACTGTCTGTTCCATGGCATATCCACGCACGTATAAGGCGCGATCGTTCTTGTTAATGAACTGGCGACGCATACGCCATATCCACGATATCGGCGGAAGCTGGCATCAACACCTCCTACCCCCCCCCCCCCCCCCCCCCTCTCCTCTCTCTCTTTCTCTACCTCTCCCCTTCCCTCTCTCTCTCTCTCTCTCTCTCTCTCTCTCTCTCTCTCTCTCTCTCATACATGTATAGGCCTATATATCGATGCCTCTCTCCCTTTTTCCTTTTCTAATTCCCACTCTCCTTCCATTATTATGATAAGCATGTTGATATTTCTTCCTCCCGACCACCTCGTCTCCGTGCTCGCCCTAACCTATTTCTCAAATAATCACTTCAGCCACCATTTTTGTTTTGCCTTTTTTCCAATGTATCCAGGATAAAAAAAAATAACAGATATTGGCAGAACATCATACAAAGATCATTTCTAACTGGCACGAAATGAGATGAACGATTAATGTCATGTCACGTTGAACAGTTTGCAAACAATTTTATGAGCAATTGACTTGATAAATAAAGACAACAACATAGCCAATTCGCAAAAGCTATCCATATGCACGACAAAGACAATGGAACGTGAACTTTTTGAAATAAAATTACAATGTTAGTTACAATGATATTGCATAAATTATGAAGATCGTGTTTACAAGTGCCCTACTTCAGGGGTCAGTGAGGGACGGAGTATCAACCTAGTATGCATCGATTCTATCATTATTGATGATACGAAACGAGTTTTAGCTTGACACGACGGTGACTATGATTATGACTGTGGCTTGCCGAGTCTGCATGTCTTAGGTAGACGTGCCAGAATCAGGTATGCCTCGTATTGATAAAAGCAGCTGTCAGTCAGTCACAATCACAGACGTTGCGATTTAAACTCTTTAATACGCCGCTAACGTGCGAGGCTGAATCGATGAATCAATTATTGTGCGGTGTATACAGCTGTGTCATCAGGTTCCATACTGAATGCGTGCGACTCTGTCTGGCTGTCTGTATGTCCGTCTGTCTGTCTGTCTGTATGTGTATGCTGCGCGTTTTTATATTGATTAGTTAAATTTTTATGCTCAGAGTGTCTCTCTCATGCGGGAATTCCCAGGGAAACACACTGAAATCATTTTCGTTGAACGTTTGATGTGCAAGTCTCGATAAATCGACAGCTGCTTGCCAAAGACCCCATCTAAAAAATGCTGCGTAGGCGGTCTCCACAAAAATTGGCCTTATCATGCTTAGGAATTTCTCCTTAACCGTTTCAGTTCCATAATGTGCAAAAGAAATAATGTGATATAAGAAAATTGGCTTTTCCTGGGCTGATGCTGAGAGGTTAAACCTATCTTCATGTTCTACCCGTCCTCCTGTGCTTGCTCGTTGTCATGGTTATCTTTTTGATTGCGGGTAGTTTGGCACCGATTGCGCATCCCATTAGGTCTCACCACGTGCATTTATCTTACAGTTACTAAGGCAACACGTATATCAAGGCAATCTTGAAAGAAACCATACATACAGCGGTGACGATGGAGTGCGTATGAGTCATCTTGTCATGAACACGGGTCCAAAGCAGGGCAGCATGGCCATTAACACCATACGCGCCATTGAGGCAATAAAACACACCAATCCCGTAGGGCAGTATGGAGTCTGACAGAGGAGGAGTTAAATCTTTATGCACCATCGAGGCACTTTTGCACTGGCAATACACACTATTCCCATAGGGCTGTGTGGAGTCTGGTAGAGAAGGAATTTAACTCTTTAGCACTCACACACACACACACACACACACACACACACACACACTCTCTCTCTCTCTCTCTCTCTCTCTCTCTCTCTCTCTCTCCTGAATACATGCTAACGAGCTTTAGAATACTACGACTGTGACTGTGGCTGGAAGCTGCTGTTAACAACATTTGTGATTGGGTCACGTCCACCTGAATGTCACGACATAATTATGCAGATTCTACGTCCCGGTCGTGACCATCTACATCTCTCTAATCAACACCCCATCAGCTCCGAGTTGTGTGGGGTCATGTGTCAATAATTATGAACCTCAACATCAGACAATGGCGGAAGAACATTGTTCTGACAAACGTTCTAGCCAACCGAGGCGACAGTCATGCGCATAACGAAGCATGTCTCTCAGAGAGGAGCACGGTAACCATTCCTGACACGTGACCTTTAACTAACTCTCTCGAAGATGGTTGGTCTCGTCAAATTATGCAGTTGGTGAGCGTAGATCGGCATGCGTGTGGAGGAAAATGTCGAAAGGCTATTAGTTCGGAAGAAGACTTCAGGGAAACCTTTACAGGCATAATTTATGTTATAACGAGCGGGTGCGTATTTCTACATACAAACACACACACACACACACACACACACACACACACACACACACATTCATAAACGCGCATAAATGCACACATCCATGATATATGCACACACATTCTACCACAAAAAACACAAACATACCCAAACAAACACATAGTGAGAGAACATCACTTACGGCAGCACATACCCACAAACACACACACATGGTGAACATATACCGTGTTGTTAATGTCGGACAACTCGTAATTCAAGCTTTATCCGCCCCGTGCACCGCACACCGATCGCGGCGCCGCGCAGCCTGTGTATTCAGGTGGCAAGTGTTCCGTGTATCGATAATGCTTCCCCCTGAGAGGCTGATTACGCAAAGCGAATCCTAAGTGCGCCCCATGTGGAGCGTGAACAGACAGACGTAAGATGCTAAGTACAAAAGGCGACTCCTAGAGCGCGTTCACACTGGATGGTTTGCCGATACCGCATGCTATCATGACAAACCGATTCATCCATTCAGAGGGTCCTCTCCTGCGAAGCGGCTCACAGACTTGGGATTCGTTACATTGAGCTATTGCCTTGATTTTACCGCGACGGGATCCGGTGGCAGCAGAGCGCGGGCGGTAGCGGGATACTGCGTCCATGTGAACGCAGAATTAGCAGCTTCTCTCCTGTATGCAGTGAGAGGAGCATGGAGGAATGAGAGCGAACAGGCAGCCTGATTTGAATCCATGGCGTCAGCCTGTCACGTGATAAGGACCGGCTTTTATCAACATCTGTTTAGTTCAAACAGCGCGATGTAGGGCGTGCATAGAGGAAGCTCGGACCATCTATTCTGTTCTTTGTCTAGCTAGCCACATGATCCATTAATCTATCTACTATCTACATGATCTAGTGACCTATAGCGGCTTACAATACCGGACGTGGTCTATTCTCATTCCTCTTCATCCATCTTTCCCCATCTTCCTCTGTCCTCCTCTCTTGTCCAGTTATCCACACAATCCACCAATCCTTCTATACCACTTGACCCGTGTCTATTCCACTCTCTCTTTCTATCTATGTCTCTGCCCCTCTATGCATCTCTCTCTCTCTCTCTCTCTCTCTCTCCTTCTCTCTCTCTCTCTCTCTCTCTCTCTCTCTCTGTCTAGCTGTCTGTCTCTCCGTCTCCGACTCGTTCGTAAACCAGTTGACAGATATTCGATACACGCGCCTGCCAATCATGCTATTTGTGAACAGTTCATATGAGAGAGAAAGCATACAAGCACGTTACGGACATTGTAATGATAAAGGACGAGAGCGCGTTTCACTCACAGTATGGCATTTTTTTTAATGATTTATTTCGTCGTTCATGTATTTATGATGGAAAAAGTCTGTACACATCTACAGCTACGGATAAAAACGCTTTCCCCCAAGCCACTGTCTTGTTCATACTGCTTACAAACGACATATTTTAAAGCTCTGGTGTGGTCCCTTTTGTTTTTCTTTTTCTTTAAATGTATCATCATTGATTTTGACATTGTCATGTTTTGCTTGAATAAAACCTGATCAAGGTTTTCTTAAGGTATGTCCGCGTAATAGGCAAGTTAGATCTTTTTCGAACTATTTGAACATAATACGTTTTTATCTTATTCTTCATATTTTTACAGGCGGATCAACTGACAGAAGAGCAAATCGCTGGTAAGTAAACTGCTATTTCAAAATCCATGTCCAGTATACTGACCTGTGCAAACAATGACGTGGGGGCTCATGGGAAGTTCGCCCCCAATGCAACCACAAGCCCCTGTGAATAACTAAACAGCCCCTCAAGACGGTATTCATTACATGGTTGTTTCATGATATCAGGGGGTGTTTCACCAAGCTCTTCGTAAGTTACGAACGACTTCACGAACGACTGGTTATCCCTTCTTATGCTAAATGTAATAACACACTTTGTTCAATGATAATCTGATTTAGCACAAGGAGGGATCACCAGTCGTTCATAAAGTCGTTCGTAACTTCCGAACAGCTTGGTGAGACACCCCCAGGCTTGAAAGAAAGCTCCGCTAATTAATTTGTCTTTTCCCTTATATACCGATCCCATGCTAGAATGGTAAACACATGTGCGGTGAATAATTCATAAGTTAATATGCGATATGACAGATGTTGCAAGATTATAATGATAGGGTTGTAACCATACCATACGTACAGGCTAATCTTCACCGTGGGGAATACTAGAGATGAATCTTACATCAGGGAAAAGAAATCTTCACCAAATATAAATTTTGGGACAATAATGATGAGAATGATTTGACGATTTTCACCGGAACACCTCCTGTTAAATCTGATTTAATTCTGAGTCAATGTAAATAAGTCGTCAAACTGGGCAGTGTGACATTAGAGAGGTTTTACGACTGTGACTGTGACTGTGACTACGACATAGAATCTGTATGTCCTATTGTGACGTACGCCATGACTGCCGTGGCAACTCTCTATCTTAGCATCAGGCTGAACATGACGCATTGCTAAGATAAGCCGTCAGTCACAGTCACAGTCATCCATCTAAAATACCCAATCATTAACCTCTTCTATCCCTCATGTTCCGTCTGTGTCTGTGCAGAATTCAAGGAGGCATTCTCCCTCTTCGACAAGGACGGCGATGGCACGATCACCACCAAGGAGCTGGGGACTGTCATGAGGTCTCTAGGCCAGAACCCGACCGAGGCTGAGCTCCAGGACATGATCAATGAAGTCGACGCCGATGGTAAGGACAAATTTCCCCCGCAAACCTGAGAAGCTGACCTTACCCCTTACCCCTGTATATACCAGAGCATACTTATCTATTTTTAATTAAATAAAAGGTTAACCGAAAGTGCTTTTCACTAATAACTTCAGCTTGAAACCGAACTATTTCTATACATGGGGATTACTTTCTTTAACGCTTAACTTGAACGGTTTTATTTGAGTAAAACGTCCAAATTAACATTTTGTTTTATCTATACTATACACTTGACTCCCTGAACACCACCGCAGACAGCACGATCCGATCAGTCGTATGAATCATTCTGCGACTAACTGAATCGCTGGACCCAGGCATGGGATTTTTAGAAGTAAGTGACGTCACATATCCAGACGTTGCCCCATACGCGTACATAATCGTGGCAAACTCGTGCCGTCTACGGTGGTTTTCACACGAACAGCACGGTTTTGTTAACACGGTTACTATATAAAACATAATTATTTATTATCTGTTTTCTCATCACTAGGCAACGGAACCATTGACTTCCCCGAGTTTCTGACGATGATGGCGAGGAAGATGAAGGAGACCGACAGCGAAGAGGAGATCAGGGAGGCCTTCAGGGTGTTCGACAAGGACGGCAACGGTTACATCAGGTACAACCAAACAGCACCACACTCTGCTGCTGCCATATATTTTAAATCGAACTCTCTGATTCCCGCCCAGATCAATCTTAGCCTTTTAAGAAGGCATCTGCGGTGGTATTTTGAAAGAAAATGAAGTCCAAAACTTTTAGTTAAGTCAGTTGGTATTCTGAAAACTCACTTAAGTCCAAATCTGCGCCGATAGACCAAAAACAGTCATGAAATATCGGGGTTTTAAGTCACACCGTAAGACAAAACTTGAGTTTGTTTTCAGAATACCACCTCTGGCGTCTATAATACTCCACAAAACGGCTGGGTAGAAGGCTGACCATGCAACTCGTTCTGTGGAGCTAGACTCGAGATGCCTTGTTAAAAGGCTAGGTCAATTCCTGCTTGTCATGATTGAACCGAGAGCTATGAACATGAACTGGTCAGCCGATCTACGCAATGTCATAAAGATGGTGGATTCCAGACTTAATTGAGGCTTGGAGAATAGTTGTGACGAGCCAGATACTGATTTATCATGCGTGAAAGATGAATATGGCTGATACGAGTTTGGATTCGTGTGGTTATGTTATGCAATATTTACAAATGTGATTAACAGGGACAGGCTAATACTTCGATCGTGCGAATAACAAGCAGATCAAGAGCCTAAGCCTCGGAAGACAACACGAGATACCAACTAGACGAATTCATCATGTCAATACTAAGCCAGGAGAACGTCAAAATTATCACTTCATTTGCATTTAAAACCAGTCGCATCTTAGCAATGCTTTAGACATCTGATCCGGACGGGGAGAGTGGGAAGGGGGGGGGGGGGGGGGGGGGAGGTCTTCCCGTTCAGTGTACACATCGTACATCGTTTTCTAATTCAGAGTTGAGGCATTTTGTAGAAATGCCCTTTGTCCGTTAACCCTCACAGTACCATGGGTGCACGGAATATATAGTAAACATGAGAAGTCAAATTGTGTTTCCTGGTTTGAGACGGAAAGAGTTAGTTCGCAGGAAGTAGTACTCACTAGTACTCGTGATATGAAGTCGAGTTGAGTAGGCGAGAGAGGCTGGTGCTACATTCGGAATTCATTTCGAAAACAAACCTTGTACTTTGATATAATGAACAGATAAACCACACTGTAATCATGCTCATCAAACTTTGTGCCCTGTGCCGATAGTGCATAACGATTTTCGTGTCCTCTCCACCCCCCCCCCCTCCTCCATTTTGCCCCTCTCTGTCATCCCCTTGACTTGGTCGACGTCGTGCCCCGCAGCGCCGCCGAGCTGCGTCATGTGATGACCAACCTTGGTGAGAAGCTGACGGACGAAGAGGTGGACGAGATGATCAGGGAGGCCGACATCGACGGTGACGGCCAAGTCAACTATGAAGGTGAGGGTGAAAGAAATGTTCAGTATGACACTCTCATGCCCTCGTATGCATTATTGCTATAGTCACAGTGGATGCAGGGATAACAGCCCCTCCCCTCACTCTTTCCCCACATTATCTTGCCTAAGCATTATCCAGATGATGGACGTTACATGGACCTCTCTCCGCTCACGCAGTTCAGTCACACGAATTGCGATGACCTCACATATATATAATTACTCGCCCGGAAAAAAAAGTTTTCGGGTTCAGTGCAATATGTGACCATCCTTCATCGTTGAGGTAGATGAGCTAGTGGGTTGGGGTTGATGTGAGATTCGCAAAGTCGAAAACGGTCCAGATAGTGGATTTATCCTTCCCGACTGCAAGATATACGATTTGACCACAATGATCTTCCGCCGTATATCCAGTACAGCATGTCTGACAATAGAGGGTGACTGTAACTAGCAGCTGCTCTAAACAAGTCGGTGCATGCACCTGGATGTTACAGTAAGATGCCACGTCACAGTCACAGTCACAGTCACAGTCACACTCACAGTCAGTCACAGTCACAGTCACAGTCACAGTCACAGTCACAGTCACACTTGCGGAAACCTAAAACCCTCTTTTGCCCTGATCATAGTTCCGTGTTCGGATGACGTATCGTGCAGTGAAACAGTCCATATAGGCAATTGATAGGTGATGTTATGCAAGACAAAAAAGCCGTTTTACGTCTAGGGGACACGGTCAATGACTATGCTGTCATGTATTATTTTTCCTTGGGCAATGTTTGGGGGATGAGGTATGTATCGACTTGCGGTCTATATGTCTATGTTTTTGCTTTTCCAAATGTGCAATAATCCTTCATTTTTTATCTTGATTTAGAATTCGTTACCATGATGACTTCGAAGTGATGCACGTCTTCAGTGACGTCACAGTTCGGCCGTTTGCCCCTCAGCGCCAGTCGAGGCCTTGATGTTGCCAATTTGCGGAGGATCTTTACCAAGTACGGACACTTCACGGAGAGAACGCGACAACGAAAACGATTCCCACTGCCATGTTGGGCTAACACAGTTCAACGATCAACGGCAAACAAACAAAAACACACTTTTATGGATTTAGAATGCAAGTTCTACCTGATGTCGGGCTGGCACTTGACAGAGGCCCGTACCAGATGTGACGAGACATTAACCCAAACAATCTGTACATAATAGGCATTCGACCGCGACTGGACCCTTTTGGTTAGCAGAGATCCACCGAAATATTCTTGTACATTACACTTGTAAAGTATTACACTATCACTTGCTTCTGACTAGTTTTTATTCAATGTCGTTCCGAACCAGGGTGCTTAGATTGTATCAATCTCATCGAAAATAGACTCTAGTCAGCAATTTGTTTTCCTCATCAATTGACAACAAAAAATAAACTTTGATGTTACCATCGTGGATAATTGAATTTGAAAGGTTATTGCTGATCATTGTAAAGGTGAACATTCATTTAAGTAAGATAATCGACAAGTCCAACATGGATACTCGTGCATTCCTAACAACGAAACATTCATAATACTTCCAAGTGGCACCTACGAAAGCAACTAATCAATGTGTGTGTCAGGTGGGGATGGGGGAAGGGGAGGGACATGATAATTGGGGGGGGGGGGGGTGTCCATTTCACATGTCAACGAAAAGGAGTTTTTTCTTTCACGTCCCCGTACAAAGGTGGGCGTACACAGCCTTTATTTTGTACTACACGGTGGTTAAAAGGAAAAGAACAACTGCGCGGATTTTCATTTTTTGTAAATTCTGAACATTACTCTTTCCCAATCCTATACGGGTGCTGGATCCCCCGTCCCCATGTACCGCACCACGAGTGTTCTCCGCCCCAACCCCGCCCCAACCACAACCACGACCCCGCCCCTGATATTTTTCTTTTTCCAACACTCCTTTATTATTCTTGTTAATCCATACTTAATTCAAAGCAGGGAATTATTGATGACAGCGCGTCCTTCGTGTTCATTCCTCGTGTGTTTGATTAATCCTCTCAGTACCAAGCCAAAAACAGGTGAGTCACTGCGTTCACACCTGTGTTCAAACCATGAACAGGCGAGTCACTGCGTTCACACCTGTGTTTAAGCCATAAACAGGCGAGTCACTGTGTTTACACCTGTGTTCAAACCATAAACAGGCGAGTCACTGCGTTTACACCTGTGTTCAAGCCAAAAACAGGCGAGTCACTGTGTTTACACCTGTGTTCAAACCATAAACAGGCGAGTCACTGCGTTCACACCCGTGTTCCTATATGTATTGAGAGGGTTAATGATTGCAATGCATATTTTGTTCGTCTTTCAGTATTATGTTGCGGGGAGAGATTTATACAAACAGTAACCATTTTGGAAAGGGAAAGTAGAAGAAGCAGTGCGTGCGATGTAGTAGACTATTTTTGAAAATGTGATGTTAATATGGCTTTTATTGGTGCATATTTGTTTTAAGTAGTCTCTCTCCGTCTCTCTCTCTCTCTCTCTCTCTCTCTCTCTCTCTCTCTCTCTTATTCTCTCTCTTCTTCTCTATCTATCTCCTTTTTTCTTTTCAGTTTTTCCCACCATCACGTCCTCACCCCAACCCCACCCCATCCTTCCCTTTTCATATTTCTTTAATTCTTTCTTGACCCCTTTCTTCATTTTTTTCTTTGACCCAGAATATTCCTTTTATCGCTGTCTATTTTCTGTGTACATTAAATTATTTCAGAAAGAATAGAAAGTGTTGTATATCTTTTACTTTGAAGTACTTATTCATATACATCTTTCCATTGCTTTCGTGCTGATACAATATTGATCAACAAAATTATATCATTTTAAAACGAGAAAATACTCTCTGTTACAAAAATGAAAGAGGTGAGGTTGAGAAGGAGAAGGAGTTGCGAAAGATGTATGAAGATAGAAGGAGGGAGAGAGAGAAAGAGAGAGAGAGAGAGAGTGTGTGTGTGTGTTTGTGTGTGTGTGTGTGTGTGTGAGTGTGTGTGTGTGTGTGTGTGTGTGTGTGTGTGTGTAGACTGTGTGAGAGTCCGAAACTTCTGAAAAGTGCGAAAAATAAAATGTTTTTTTAAGGTCAACACAATAGACAAGATTAAAATAGATGTACTAAATATTATCGGAGGTGGCTCTTGGGGGTGGGGGAACAAAAATATAGAGATAGGGAGAAAGCAGAATAAGAGTGTATCATGTCTGGAGACCCAAAATATAATGTTGAGTGAATGATCGCAGTATAGAGGAGAAACTACTATTCGACCACTTTCTTCAGAATATTCGGAGTCAGAAATTTAATAGGTTTTTCTGAAATTTCCTAATGGATTATTTTTCGGGCAGTCTAAGATTGCAATCTTGCATGCGCAGACTTTAAAACTGACCAATCTATTTTGAGTATCCCAATCTTAAAGGGCATTTACTGTACTGGGAAGGCCAAAAAGCCTTCAAAATGTAATTGTTAGCAATCTTCTTGCCAATGTTCTTAAATTTATGTATTGTCTATTTTAGAAGCTTGTTGAAAGTTATTTGTCCTCAAATGATCCACATATGGAGTAATTAATGATTAATGATTAAATCCTCAAAATGTTCGGCCCGAACATTTTGAGGATCTGGGATTTAATCACTCGTTACCCCAAAAGTAGATCATTTGAGGGCAAATAACTTACAGCAAGCTTCTAAAATAGACAATACATGAATTTAAAACCATATATAAGACTTAATGATGTGACCATTCCAATTTGATTCGAGTTATAACTTATTTCAATCATTTTTCAGAAGACTGTTAAAAGTTTGTTTTGAACACCTAGGATATAATACACAGAAAACACGTAGAGAGCACTTTGCCTGTATATCGCAGGCGCGGACAGTGACTAGCTAATTGCACTCATTTATACCCAGCCATTGTTCGTTCGCAAGATTGGAATCCTTGTAAAGGATGTAACGATAAATTACATGAATAAGATGCGCTCTCTGTACAGTCACGCCGGAGCACTAAGAATGATTCCATTTAAGAAAGCCGCGCGGCGTATAGGGCCATTCAGGATTCCAGTAAACCCCCCTTCCCCCCCCCCCCCTCCCCACACACACACACCTATTCCTTGTCATTGTGCTTTTCATGCTTATACTTAGGCTCAGCGACTTTGCCTATCATTCTCAATTCACGCTGATGATGATGATGACGACGACGATGATGATGATGATGATGATGATGATGATGATGATGATGATGATGACGGTTCTTCTTTATATTGCTATTATCAATATTATGGTTATCATAATTATAACATCATCATTCTGAATGAAATTGTATCAATGTATAATATCCCGATGAATTGCCTTGTTCGTCGTCATGGTCCTTATCCCCATCATCTCTTTCCTTTTCTGTTTTTCTTGTTCCTTTTTTCTTGGCACACTTGATGTTTTCATCATCCCCTTTACTCCGACCATCCTAGCGGTATCCGATGAAGTAGTTTTACCTGACTTCTTAGCTGTTGGACATTATTTTCTAATCAAAACTTCTTTTTTTTTCCTTTTTTTAATAGACCTTATTATTCATGGGCCTTATCACTTAAACATTTTCCTGTTTTGGGGTGAGCTGGAGGTGTAATCGAGAATGATTAGTCTCCTGTAGCCAGACCCCTCTATTGAATAGTTTGGATGAGAAATACCCAAACAGTCTGGAAGTCAGGCTAGACGCAGTTCGATCGTGCTCATTCACCCGAGTCATGTGAACTATAACGGACAGCACTAAGCATGCATCGAGTTTGTATTGACGAGCCCGTATTGACAGGTGTAAACAATGTACCGAGTAACCATGGCTGCGAGCGCGAAGCGTGCGAATCGTACGCCGTTGTATGTTATCACGCCTGAACACGAGAGAAACATATAGAAACATATAGTAACATATACAGGATATGTTCGCGTCCTTCTAGTGTTTCCGATCATACATACTCCTGTATAAAATCTTCTACAGTAAGTCACAGACTGAATAGTGATCATTTGCAGAGCAGTTATCTTGGAATTTATCAGGAAGCCGTCACATTCACTGGAGAATCGCGTCCATGGCGTCTGGAAATGGAGCAAGTGGGGCGGAGGCGCTGCCAAACGTAGCGGACCGGACACGGGAGAAGTCGCCTGCAGCTGGGCGGGTGAGGCGGAGTAGATCCCGTAGTGCGTCCGTGGCCGATAGGCGGGGTCTTTATACGCGTCCTACGCCGTTCCTGGTTAGTTCAACATTATGTCATATTTACTTTCTGCCTCTGCGATATTTGATTGTCTTCAAATTAAGGATTACATATTGAGATATCAGTACTCACACAATGTCAGGCATTTTGTAGATAAGGTGAACATACATGACATATATGTTGTTAATTCACTTCAGAAGTTCAGGTATACCCTGGTATGATCGAAACTAAATATACGTGTATTGAGAAACGTCACTCTCGTCCTATGCTATGTTTGGTGTTCAAATCTCTACATTGCATTAATTAGTTATTATGACTGTTTATAAGTTGAACGAACTTTATATACTGTCCTGTATAATTTATAAACTCTCAAACTCAGATACGCATCAGCATGTGTACGTGTAATTATAGTTAGGATTGTCATGAAGACGTGTGCACCATTGTGGCTTATTGAGGCCTGGTATAGTAAGGGTTAATCTAATATGAACTGATAAGTACAGTATAGCCACTTCAGCCTTGTTAAGTGGGATCGTGTTTGTAGGCGCGTTGGCATCGATGGCGTCATTCGGGTTATTAGGAATGTGAGTTTATGGGTGAATGTATGCATTGTATACCCAACATCTTTGATAAGTGCACTCGTATGAGTCCAAAGGTTACCTGATGTATAAATGCATCATGTATTACCCATGTTGAGTTATTCTGACCACATATCGCTGCCGGAGACAAGCGTGTCTACCACTTTAAATAAATCAGCGATAAACTCTGCGTACCACATGGCACTTTATTGATATACACAATCCAATAAAGCAGCATTGTATCTTGCACACAAAATGGCGCATAGTGGTCTTTGTCATTCAATGTAGTTGTGACTGCTAATGAATGTTTATAACTGGAACTGCTTAAAAGAATGTTCCTTTCCAAGATTACACTGTACATAAGTCTGCAACTTAGTAACAGGTTTGTCAAGGTCACGAGTTAGAGAAGTAGGAGTGCCATTGCCCGCCAAACCTCCATAAATGCGTATATGTGCTCGATACAAACCAATTATATCCATGTATGATTGGGATGTATCTTTCACCACAATTAGAATCATCATAAAGAGTATACTAATATGTTAACATTCAGGACAATGAGACCATGGTTGAGTGGGGATTATGTCCCTCTCTTCGTCCCACCACTGATGTAGGGTAGTTTTAGTATTTTCATTTCTTTTTTACTGTATAAAACAGTATAATAAATTATTTTACGGGAAATTACTCTTCCACTGGTACAAAAATAAATACAACATAAACATAAACATAGAATGAGATAAAATAAGCATACTTAAACAAAACATTACATACAATAAACCTAAAAGTAGATACAACTTACAATCAAGCCTTAGTTTATTTTGAACTACATTTCTTGTATATTAAATTACACGATTAAGTATTGCATGTCGATGATTGTCATAATAAACAATAACAATGTAAAGAGATGCAATGGCTAAAGAAGCTTAAAGCTTACTTACAAGATTTGTTTTCTTTGTTTTAGTTTTTAAGCTGTTAATTTTATACATTCGAGGAAGTTTAAAAAGAGAGCAGTCAGTCCGCATATCACGATTGCTCTGGGAAAGCTGTCAAGTTATCAATAGTTTTCTCGCATCTTAACATTAGTTCTAATGCTTCTTAACGATGTTTAAGATAATTGGAAATAACATCGCATTTATCGTTCATGAAACGATGTAAAATTATGTACCTGATTAAGCTTTCTTTTATTTACAGTCTGAAACATCTCATTTGCTCCGCTAGCTCTTCGGAGCACTTCTTTATCGATGATTTGTCATAATCCAGCTTATTCTCTGTATTATCCTTTATTATGTAGAATCGGACAACCCTCTCAGAAAACTACGCCAAACCTGTGAGCGGGCGCGAGGATTGGTGGAGGAAGACGATCAGAGAAACGCCTGTCCCCGGAGCCTATGAGAGCAAGCCGTTTCTGGAGGAGTTCGAGGTTCGACCCGCGACGTACTGCTTCAAAGGCGAAGGGCGAAGGAAGCCGGCCGCGAACCAGGGCAAAGGGGCCGTGCTCCTACCAGGGGCATATGAGGCACAGGATAATATGTACATCTTGGATAAAACCAGAAACACATACACCTTCAAGAATACGTCGAGATCAAAGGATTTACCAATCGTTAAAGACAAGGTGAGAGTCGTAGAAATGACCTGTCAAGCAGTTAGATACAAGAATGTTCCCGCCAAGCTGGCTTCCAGGTCATTTTTCAATCTAAATTAGACTTAATTGTACAATATTTAAAAAAAAAAAAAAAAACTAAAAGAGAAGGGATTTGGCTGTAACATGTTAATTCCCAAATCCTTCTCCAGCTCGCTGGCATGGTGGGAGAGAAAAGAGGTCAATGAAAATGTGATATGTGAGTTAATTTCAAAGTTTGAAGTAGACATGTCCAAAGTCTTTATAGTATCGAAACCAGACCCCAACTGGTCTTCATTTACTCTGCTCAATTTTCTAACTTTTCCAACACATCAATCGTATTACTACAGAGAGTAGCAGTATACATCATATTCACATGATTCATATGATTTTGAACTGTTACTCGATAGGTATATATCTCCTATATCTTATGTGCATGGTTGCGATTGATATCGATAAAAGTCAAGTTGTGGTTACTCGCAATTTTCCTGACTTTTTTTTATCGATCGTAACTCTGTACATTAGAAATATTATGGGATTGGGGGTGCGATTGATTCGGATCAATCAAAACTCTTTATAAAACGGAAAACTGCTGTGCTATTACTCATTTCCGTAGCCCAGCTAATTGTGAAATTATAACAGAGGAACGGAACGCCTTTTCTTTGGATATTGGCCACGTTGGAGTTGTTGGTAGGGTCGTCATGGAAACTAGATATTGTTATCATGCCCAAGATGAATAGAAACTATATCTTGTTTTCACGCTCGAGTATTGATTTCATGATCAATGCGCTCCTTAATCTTTTGTTTCCTAGGTGTTATGAACCATCACTCAAATAAATCCCGACCTTCACTCCCTTTTTGCCCATTATTGATCGTGATTGATTTTTGTATTAACAACCTTGTTTATATGTTCTTTTTAGGACATCAACGTTTGCCCTACTGCCTACAAGATTGACGATGTGTTATCCATGGCTGTGGAGAAGACTCCTTCAAAGTAAGTCAGCGGTGGGGCGCCCTCACTGTCAGGTGTAGGGGTAGGGGGGATAAGGCAATCGATTGATCAGGGAGTTCCTGGTTTGCTTATGTTATGGTAGGGTCACTGTAGGGTCCAGCTATGCAAAGCTGTAACAACATCTAAAAATAACATCTAAAGCTTAATATAAAGCTGTTCATTCAGATAAGTAAATAATACTACAATATCAGATTGTTATTGTTATCTGTGCACGTGAATTGTCTGTGTATATATGTCTTTTAACCTTTTGTTTTACGGGATACCGTTTTGTAGGCCTAGGACCCTTTCCTCCCGTGTATTCACTAACACTATATTTTAATACATGTATTTATGTTTTTGTATATTTTTTAATTTCTCTTTAGTTATGCAATGTACGTTTCTCAGTTATCGTTATACTAGTAGACTCTGTATACTTATATATATTACAGTTTTGCGTTTGTGAGGTCATTTAATTATCTCCCTGCCATTTTCTTTTTACAGACACATGGTATTCAAGTCCAATGCACAACGTTTCCCAACAATCTACTTCCGTGGGGTGAGTATCTAGATGGATGGATTGTAATCACTTTCTTTAGTAGCCTATGTAGCAGTGAACTCACACTGAGAGGGGACCTCTAATCCATAGATAACTTGTTCTCAATAACCCTACTAGCATGAGTCATCAATATCGAACAATTTATGAGGAAGTCATGCGTGTATTGAAAGAGGCAACTTGGCAACTTTTACATGGGGTCATGGGCACTTAATGGCTAAAATAGTTAATTTTGACTGACCGCCGAATGTGAAAATAAAAACATGCTACATTATATCCTTCACGGTGTCCAAACTGCTTCCCTTTCCCCAGACCACCAACCCAGCCCCATGCCACTACAAATACCGTGAGCCCGCCGCCCTACACCAAGTCTCCTCCAGCTTCAAGTCACGCACGCCAAGATTCGCTACCTCACACACGGTAAGGATATTTGATTCATTGCACCCACGTGATACAAGGAGTTTTAAATGCCACGACTTTGATTGGGACTGCAGCTGCATGCTCTTTACCACGTTAACGCAATATTGCGTCACGCCCACATTTTCATGATTATTCATAAGGAACCCCCCTAAAGCAGGGATTGGGGATGGCCCCCTACACACACACACACACACACACACACACACACACACACACACACGCACACACACACGCACACACATACACACACACATACACACACACACACACACACACACACACACATACACACACGCACACACACGCACATGCACACACACACACACATACACACACGCACACACACACGCACACACACAAACACGCACGCACACACATACACACACACACACACACGCACACACAAACACACAACACACCAAACACGTATTACTTAGATTTTTTGATGAGTAGTAACATACTTTGGTTTGTGAAGTGACAATAACATATCAATAAATCCTAAGTTTGCATCAACAACATCAGTGTCCATCCATGGTCATATCTTTGACGTACCTTCAGACCAATAAATGGAATGTGACCTCCTTTTGTGCCATTTTGTCTCATGTGTTTTGTTCTCATGTCCCCCTCTGCAGAAGGTGCCTGGACCAGGGACATATGAGAAGACATACCAGTCACCCATGCCTGCTACCATCTCCAAGATGGGGCGCAACCATGGTCTCTTCTTCACCAGCGCCTTCAGCGTCTGACAAGACGTCTTCCGTTCCGAACTCTTTCAGTGCCATAGGTGTGTGTTTGCACTGGTAACGCATACCATTCCCATCGACCAGTCTGGCGTCTGGCAGAGATGGACTTAATGCAGACGCTGTTAATGTTGGTGTATGCCCATGATGCAGATGGATGCACCCACTCCTGTATCATCGTGGCAGAGACAGAACAGGTTGATTCTCTTGTAAAACAATCACATCAAGAGGATTCACTGTGACAGTGCTGGCAGTATAAACAGACTGGCTTGCCAAGAGTGAAGGCATTACTTGAGCCTGACCAGAGACTAGTACCTACTTTATCATTGGCAGAAATGTTTCAAGACGTTGCGGAGACGTTTCTTGAAATCTGCTTAGTCTCACAAAAAATCAAACATGTTTGGATTTAAATATTCTTTTAATACATCCATGGTGAGAGTCCACTAATAACGATCTAGAAAATAGTACCGGGTAAGACTTCCGGTAACAGCCATGAGGCTGTTTGGATTTCCCGCGACTCCGCAGAGACCCTGCTAGTCTCCAAGAGATGTAGCGCAGTTTCGCTGTCCACCAGGTCGCCAACTAGTCTCCAGACCCATAAGATACCCGCTCTTGAGAGACGTACAGCTCAATCTATGGGCAATCTGCCAGAGCTGCTTTTAGACGGTCCTTTGGTGGTCTGGCCTACAATAAAAACCAGGTGTTATCTCTCTATGCAAAGTGCGCCAATTTTTGTATCAGGGTGGGGATGGGGATAGGGGGGGGGGGCGTGTAAGGGGACGGGCTTCAGGGTGAGAAGCCCCCCCCCCCCCCCCCTCCCCGACTGTGCTCGCCCCGCCCCTCCTAACACCCATCCCACAGTCTCGTCTTTGGCTCTATACACACCACAAATTCACCGTAAATACAATATTTTTGAAAGAAATGTAAATCTCTCTTTAAAATGTTCCCCAATTCTTGATTCTAGAAGAGTGACGAAAGCTGAAGTCTACTTAAATGGCTGATGATATTTTGTCCATCTTATTTGGACAGAGGCTTAAATTCTTGTACAGTACTCTTGCTGAGGTACTCCGTGCAGTGTTTGAAATGGCAATTGAAATGTAGAACTTGAGGTGTGCTATATGGGATGAATTGATTTCATGCAATTGCATTGTGTTAGAAATGAAGTGAATATCTTGTGTAATGCAGGCATTATTTGGGATTTTGCAATCATTTGGAGTTATCCGTCCATTAAAATTTTTAGATACATGGTTATTAAAGAATAATGTCTTCACTGATGTTCGCAAGCATTATAGTGCAGCCATTGCGGTGCAGGCATCATAAAGTGGCAATAAAATGATCGTGTGTATGCTGTCTTCTCTCGGCTTCATGTAGATATCAATGTACATACAGTATTCTGAACAGAGAATCAGTGCCCTGTCATTGACAGAGTTGCGATTGGTAGCAACTTGACCCACATCTGTGCATTGTATTTTGGGGATTGTAATTTGCAATCGATTAATATCAATACATATATCAAGATCGTTATACCCAATATATCATATCTAATACAGTGTATCGAATTAAATCTTTATAAGCAATCATGTTAACAATCGCACCGCACCGTGTAATTGAGAGAATGTAAATTTGCACATTTTAATAGTAGATAAAAACATTCTATTAGACAATTGAATGTATATACAATGTATATTGATTGAGTTTTCCTTGGCATGCATTCTCTGCATGTAAACACAATCATGCAGCAGCAGTTCCAATATTATGCAATCTATGATTCAAAATAAGTTATTGTATACCGTGTTCTACACGAATTGCGATCCATGTATTTTGAATCCATCAATCTATGCAATATTCTTCCCATTGAACTGTTATCATAAGGACTGGGAAAAAATCGACATGTACGCTGTGTAAAATATGAATGGTCTTACCATGAACGAAGACCTAAATGTGTAATGTATAGGGTAATTAAAAAAAAAAAATATGATAATGCAATGACTGTGATTTCTATTTCTTCCTTTCTTTGGGCTCAATTGAATATTCAAGTTCAAGCTCATTTCATTCAAAATTTACTTTAAAAACAACATTGATAGACATACCATCCATCAAATACTGTATACCAAAGGAACATTCCAACATTCACAAAGCACATACATACAATAAAAACAAAAAGAATCTCACATATACATGGATACACTTTATTGCAAAAAATGTATGATTGAATTATGTGACTCACCCTCAAATTTGGGGAAGACATGTTGACAAATGTTGCTTCGACTTTTGACCATTATAAAGACTGGTGACAATATTCAATTTTGGCAGGGTATACCAGCCCATGCCTGCCAGTTACATCAACTCTCTTAGTATCAAACAATGATAGTAAGATTTCAATCACAACATTAAAAAATAAGGTGGTTCGCGAACCACGAGTCTCGCCTGATTTCGCAATCGATCAACAGTGCTAAAAAAAAATTTCCAAATATTTTTTTCAAACCTTTTGACCCGTTCATAATCTTTGACCCCATCAGCCTCATGAAGAGACACATGTGGTATTACCCAAGGATCATTTGTATCAAGTGTGATCAGAATTGATGCAAAAATAAAGAAATGAGAGCAAGTCAAACAAAAACTTTGAGAAAAATGATGCACATGGCCTCAAATCATTTGACCTTTTGACCCCTAGATGACCTTTGATCCCATCATCCTCATGACAACACTTGTGGTGTTACAGAGGATCATTTGTACCAAGTTTGATCACAATTGATATAGAAATAAAGAAATGAGAGCAAGTTTAAGAAAAACCAACAGACCAACAGACTAACAGACCAACAGACTAACAGACTAACAGGAAAGGTGATTATTAGGTCTCTACCGAACTTCGTTCAGGCGAGATAAAAATGTGGCTTCATAGTTAATGTACATTAAAATAAACAAATGAATTATTTCATTTAGATAAGTTACAATGAGTCACAACAAATTTATCACAGTACAGCCTACAAGGGGAGTTCCATTACATGAAGTTATTCAAATTCTGGAAAATTCAAAATCTCATGCCTTGTTATTCTGTTGCTCACATATCTTGTTACATGTGTACTTACATACTCATGATTTAACTGTACTAAAAACATTCAGATGTCATGCGATGAGCGATAAACATGGAGCAAAAGTTGCAATGCTGTACACCTGTAAAAAAATTATTTTAAGCTCCTTATTCTTCAAAAATATTCCCTGATTGCACAGTGAGGTAGGACACCAGTCTAATTTCCTTTGTACAGATCTATAGTCCAAGTGGGCTAAGAAGAGATTGACTTTCATTCTACATTGTAAATCTAGTTACACAGACCTACTGCTGCATAAAGATGGCTCGTCCCTTTTACAAGCATCTGCAAACTTCATAATAGTTTGCACATATTAAGCCGTATCTTTGGGATACCAACTGTGAAATTTTAATTTTAAAAAAGACTATAACTCCCGTAGAATAAATGAAAATCTAGCTAGTTTTCACCGAGATTTGACTATTTTCGTGGTACTGTACGAAAAAAGAAAGCTCAATCAATCATCGAGGATTATTTCCTCAAAACCGAATATTTCGCTTTGTTGATTCCAGGGAAAGGTTATAGAGCCACTCTCTCTCGAATGATGGCGAAGTCAGGGAACTTTCAGAATTAGGTCTGCAAAAGGGACGGGCTACCTTGAAGACAAGGCAAGAGTTTAAAGTCACAAAACTTGGCAGGAATCAGCAGTTTACCCTGACGATAGCATGTTTGAAATTTGACATTGGTAGCTTCACAACACTTTTCAGGAAAAGTGATAAACCATCCTTGTTTACATTTGAAACGTACCAACCATGGTCTATATTCACATGTTGCAACGCTGAGTGGCATTGGCCCGCAGTGCACAGCTTCTCTCAATGCATCGCTGCGCAATGCGAAAAGCTGTGATGTGGGCTATTGCGTACAATGTATTGCGGTCTTCGGTCTCTAGGCTATAGCTTTTGGATGACGTGTCCAAAATTGACTTGAAATCTAACAATACAATTCTGCTTACAATAAATTTTTCAGTTTTATTTTGGGGAGGAATGTTCAAGTAAATTTTCTTCCATTTTCAATGTTTTTTACCAACATTTTTTCTTTCTAACCAGCCAAAGGGCTACCCTGTCTTTTAAGGTAAATGAACTCATTTTACAAGATTCACGAAAATAAGCCTGGATCAGCAGTTTATAAACGGTATGTTTATTTACCAGTCGTAGCTTCACAAATGTTTTCAGTAAGAGTGAAAAATGTTCTTAATTTACATTTGAAACGCTCCATTTGGTAGAGACCATTCACATTCATTTACCGTATTGCACCGTGTTATCCCACAATTTGACTGTTTTGACCTACGAAAGGGCTACATTATCTTCCACATAGCTTTACTGATAATTCAATGATGTTTATGTCTGACCATGGATGTGTAATAGCTTGTTTTTATTCCATACATGAACATGGTTGCTTCATCAATCCTCATAGACCACATTATGATCAGTGTCTTCACAGAAGCTTTGGTCTTAATGTTTCATATTGCAACTCATCTTTGATTGGAATGGTTTCATCCTGGGCATCAGATGCAGATCATCACCTGCTCCCACACACGTTGACCTCTTCCTCCTCTTCCTCCTCCCTCTTCTTTTCCTCCTCCTTCACCTCCTCATTCTCTTCCTTCTCCTTATCTTCCTTCTTCTCCTGATTCGGCATGATTGCCTGGAGAAAGTCTCTCCTGGTTGAGGTCATCACCTGCTTCCAGACAGCTCCTCCTCCTCCTTCTCTTCCTTCTCCCTCTCCTCCTCCTCCTCCTCCTGGCTCCGTGTGGCTGCCTGGAGAAAGTCTCTCCTGGTCAGCTCCTCCAGCTCTTCTGGTGACAAGGCCTGCTCTGGGAAGATCCTCCTCTTGATTGCAGGGACCTGTGTGTCTGTGCTGAGGGGTCCCAGGGGACAGTCATCACTGAATAGGTTCACTGAGTCTGAAGACACTAGGTGTCTGGCTGAGTCCTGCCTGGCAGCGTCCAGGGTATGGAGAATCTCTCTGGACGTCAGCTGCTTCTTAGTCTGACCTCCAGCCGTGGATCTGCCCTTTAGCTTCTGCAGCTTGGCCTCTGCAAGCAAAAATAACAAATAAGAGAAATATAAACAATTCACTTGCCCAACAAATAAAAGTAGTTCTCTTCCGAGGCTCCACAGTAAACTAACACATACAATACCAACAGAAAATCAGACCCTATCATCAGAGAATAATCAACATGTTTGAACATGCAGTGCATCACTCATCGATGCATTTTCAAAGTACATACACTCCAGCTCAAAGTAATTGGCATCTAGGGACATGGAAAAGGAAGAAAGGGAAGGAGCCGCAGTTTTAAACCTCGGTATATTTTGCCCAGTTCAGCATGAAACATATGTCAATGCTTTTTGTTGTTGTTGTTGTTGCTGGTTGATTTTAGGCACGTGTTCAATCACACCCGATTATGTACACGCTGGTGGGATAAAGTATCATGTTTCATGCTGAACTGGACAAAATATACTGCGGTTTAAAACTGCGGCTCCTTCCCTTCCTTCCCTTTCCATATGCCAATTCCTTTGAGCTGTAGTGTAGTACATGTACACATATTTCAATGGCACATGCACACCCAATAGCTTGCATGTATGATGAATTTTTGTAGGTTTCTGTCGGTTTTTTTCTTGCAGCTCTGTCTGCTTGCTCAAAGTTCAATACTGGTTACGCTATGCACTATAATCTGTTCACTCCAGTTTGCTTTTTGCAACTTCCTCACAGTATTCAAGACAGAGGCCTGTACTACGAATGAAGAAGAAGAGCATATTATTAAAACCCAAATAATGTAATGTTTATGTTGTGTGAAATTCATGTGACATGGCGATGCATTATTTATTTAAGTCTAGGTGGAATATCATACATTGTCTGAGGCGATGAGCCTGCACAAACATAAGCAGAATGGCCAAATCAAATGGAATGTGTTTCCGGCCGTGAGGCTGGCCGACTAACTTTGAACGAAGTCGCACATCCAAGTATAATGGTGTAGACTGCGTGCTACGATCACTTTGTGTCACTTTGCCATGTTTGCCCTTAAACTTTAGGTGATCTAACACATATTTTGATTGTATTTGTAAATTAGCTGTCATGTCAGTGGCTAATGGTGTAGACTGCGTGCTACGATCACTTTGTATAACTTTGCCCTTAAAGTTTAGGTGATCTAACACATATTTTGATTGTATTTGTAAATTAGCTGTCAGTGTCATGTCAGTGGCTGTCTTTTTCTACTATAGAAGCTAGATGGGGACGTTTTTCTTTTCTCTTCTTTTTCAGGAAAAAATATTGGGAGTTTTCTAATAAAAAAAAAAACACAAATCCATCGATCTGGTGCATCTTTCTGCCCAACAGTTAAATGGTAACTCGAGAGAGAGATTTGTTTCGACGTGTTCGACGTGTACTCCCGACACCGCTAGTGAACGTGCGCTGGGCGGGTGCGACCGGCCGGGGGAAACGCGACTGGTGCATGCAGCCCGTAGACCTACCTAAGCTTTGTAGATATCCATCTTTCCGCCATTCTTCCCCATCACTTGCATCCTGCTGTGAAGCGATGGAGTGCAGGGGTGGTACAAAATTATCCTCAAAAGCACAGTTGGCCTCAGAATTCCAGTCTCCACTAACTTCTCCAAAAGCACCGGCGTTTTTCGGATCATCCATGACTTTCATTATATGTACACAGTACACTAGTAGTACAGTGGGTGTTTTTTAATGCACATACACCAAGTACCAGGCTTACATTTTAACGTACGGCACGGTACGTATGTGCAATTCGTGAGATGGCGCTATTCCTCTTGGAGTTCGAGCGAGTGCTCTCGCACCACAGCTCTGCGTTTTACCCCGGGGTTTTGGTTTTACCATGCTCTTATAACTAGCAATGCGTTTTACCATAATAGCTATATCCTCTTTACTCTAGCTATGCGCGTTACTATGATAGCTCTATGCGTTTTACCATAATAGCTATATCCTCTTTACTCTAGCTATGCGCGTTACTATGATAGCTCTATGCGTTTTACCATAATAGCTATATCCTCTTTACTCTAGCTATGCGCGTTACTATGATAGCTCTATGCGTTTTACCATAATAGCTATATCCTCTTTACTCTAGCTATGCGCGTTACTATGATAGCTCTATGCGTTTTACCATAATAGCTATATCCTCTTTACTCTACTAGCTATGCGCGTTACTATGATAGCTCTATGCGTTTTACCATAATAGCTATATCCTCTTTACTCTACTAGCTATGCGCGTTACTATGATAGCTCTATGCGTTTTACTATAATAGCTATATCCTTTTTACTCTACTAGCTCTGATGCGCGTTACTATGATAGCTCTATGCGTTTTACCATAATAGCTATATCCTTTTTACTCTACTAGCTATGCGTGTTACTGTGACGCTCTATACTTTTATAGCTATCTGCCCTTCACCATGCTATGCTCTTATCAATAATAGTTATGTTCTTAACCATCATAGATGTATGCACTTTACAAGCATATAGTACCGTCATACATGGAGATAACTGTGGGTAGATACAGAAACCCATGTTGTATATTTGTGGTTCAAACAATAATTGACAAAATTTAGTTCAGTATGCAAAAGAAAACTATTTAGCCATGTTCAGATTCAGATTAATTAATTTCACTCATGTAGATGAAATAGACCTACATTGGATGCAATAAACTAAAGGAAAACAAAAACATCAACAGATTTTACTTGTAAACAAACTTCTCTGGTGACTCATTGAAGTTGATCAGGAAAAAAATTACTCAGAAATCCCGCGATTTTCAAAAACATGAATGTTCATGCGAGATAAATAAAATACAGAATAAATAGTAAATAAAACGAGAAATGTATAGATTATATGAATGTGGAGCTTTATATAGGAAGAAACAAATAATATGATGATAATTATGTCGATCGATCTTTCTATTTAAGTTGAATAGGCAGTGCTTTAAGATAAGTTTATTTAGATAAATGTAATTAATAGATCGATATGTACAATAAGCGTAAAGGTCGATACGAATGCATATACATAAATGAAGAGTTTGTTTGCAAAAGGAGGTAGATCCACTTTAGACCATTCTGAGAAAAATCAACATTTTTTATTTTCCCATATTGCAATATTCTTATGCGAAACTTAATTGTCATGATATACTACCCTACCATGTGAACATAAAATTGGGTATAAAAGAAATCTACCTGTCTTCATATTTTTAAATATCTCCTTCCGAAAATTGCCTTTGTGGATCTAGCCCACAAAGGCACTTTTTAATGGGAATTTCAACTTTTCTTTGGTATCATCTTAAATAGAGCAATTTCAAATCTATACATTGAGACCAAACAAAATCAAATTTGATGAAAAATGGATCTGAGTTTCTTTTGCAAATGAGCTCTTCAAATATACAGATAGATAGATAGATAGATAGATAGATAGATAGATAGATAGATAGATAGATGGATTGATGGATGGATGGATGGAAAGATACATAGGCCCTAGATAAATAGCTGAACAAAAAAAAAACATGAATATGTAGGCAGATAGATAGAAAGATAGATAGATAAATGAATAAATGAATAAATAGGGAGATCGATTAAGAACCTGATAGACCCCTTAAGCAGTTTAAAATGTCAAGTCATTGATTCTACATGTGTTGGCATCACTTGGGGTAAATGCGTTTAAAGCATAGCTGTCACTGCTCTACCATGAAACCTTATTCATGATATTTTTTTTACCGTCTGCAATCATGGATTGTTATGGTTGCGTGAACAGTTTGAGTGGACGATTGCAAAATGCATTGTTATTGTCATGCAGAGAGAGAAACAATGAGAGGTTTTCCAGAGAGACAAAGTATTTGACAGTTGAGGTTCTGGGGTAACGCACTTAAAAACGATGGCTTACATTTTGTGGGCTTTGATATTGTACTATAAAAGACCAGTGCCATCACCAGCTTCTTTTAAGTTTTTTTTTTTTTTTTTTTTTGGGGGGGGGGGTCTGAAGGGGGTGCGTTCGCACCCCCCTTGCGACGCCCGTGGAGACAGATATTACTGATTGTACAGAACAATAACACGAATTTAATGATAAAGCACCAAATTAAAGGTAAAGTCCACCCTAAAGGCAGTGATTTTAATAGAAGCAGCAGAGAAACGTATGAGAGAAGGTTTGACGGAAATCCGTCAAAGGATAAGAAAGTTATTATCTTTTAAATGCCCAATGTTAAAAGTCATGTGCGATGCTCTCAACCATTATGTTGTGCTCTGTATGATTCCATAAATTGCACTTTTTGCTTGTTTTGATGAAGAAATAAATCTTTTCATTGAGGTATGTGGGTAAACCGTGTGTTTATTGATATATTAATTGTCCAAGTTAAATTATGCATATTCTTTAAGAAAATTGACATTTTCCCCAAAATTAGTCCACAACATTATGGGAGAGCATCTCGCACGTGACATCACACTAATCAAAACTTGAAAAAAATGATATCGTAACTTTCCTCAATTTGACGGATTTTTTATCTAACCTTCACTTATATCTTTCTTTTACGTTTCTGCATTTATTACAAACGACTTAATTTCAGGATGACCTTTCCCTTTCAATGAGGACGGCGCAAATACAAGGGGTGTGGGCATACTCGATAAAACATGAAAAGTCAATTTCATCATTCTATGAAATGTGGCATTGATGGATACACTAGGCAATATAAATATATACAAGAAGACATAGACATGAAAGAACAGGCCTGACAGATAGACATGAATCAACATATGGACATGCTGTTTTATCAAAAACAACCTCTCTTGAAGAATCAGAAAGAACATGAATCACTCATTTCACTATATGTTGACGAGTTCCGACTTATTTTGCGGTAATAAAATTATACCAAAAGCAAAAGTTCATTTCGAGGTTACGTGCCAATTTTCACCTTGTTTACATCGTTTGCCCGGTCAACTTTTTTTACCCTGAAAAGTCATTCCGCAAATAAGTTAGTCTGAAATTGTAGATAACATTTTCGACTAAATAGTATTCTGAGTATGTATGTTAACCTATATGGTCAGTTAATATTATTAATATCTACACAATTTGACTTTAAAATGAAATTAATTTTGACAATGGAAAAAGCCAATCTAGACTGACAGTCACAACAAGCGGATGAATCTAACACAGCTCCGCCCATGCACACACGTGGGAAAGTCGCGTGGCGTTGTTTACACCGCCATATTGCGGAGCTACAGCGCATTTTTGTATACTCCCCGCTGCAACGAGTAGCTCTCGACCCACGATGAGTGACGATGATAGGGATATCGACGTAGAAAGTGATGTGAGTTATTAACCAATCAAACATTCAATGTGTCTTTTGTGTTCTTAAATAATTTAAATTAAATTGAACTTAAAATTTGTTCCTTTTTTTAGGCCAATATTGAGTAGGATGATAACGATGGTCGTACAGAGATCACTGCATGTATTGGTGACTCGTAGTATATTGTGTACGTGTACGCGTTCGTACATATACACAGTGCTAATCTATACACCATATCGTGGATTGCACACGAGTCTAGTCACGACTCGACTGAACATGCCGATAGTGTGTTATTCATTTATTGTGCTGAGTGGTAGTGTAGTTTGAATACGTGACACTGTCAATGACTATGTGCAATGACTGTACTGTACATGTACAAGTGCTAACTTGTATTTTCTTTAATCATGAACAGGCGTGTGCAGATAACACATTCAAGTTAACTGAGTTGTGATGTATTTAACACTGAAATGTTATGAATTAATGACTGTATGTATAAAAAGTATACACTTTGAATGTGGTCCATCAATTTTTTCTACATTCTTCAAAATGTAAACTTAAATTTAACTGATAGTTATGTTATAATATGTAATTGTAGTAATACAAGGTCATGGTTTTCAAGCTTCATCAATTACAGTTAAAGTACATTCCAATACAAGTGATAATCAGAGTATTTTCAACAGACTAGGGGCGTGTTTATCAACTCTTTTCTTGGTAGAATTAAGGTTTCCAAACGCGTTTAATTTTTTTTTAAACGCATTTAAACTAGTTGATAAACGCAAAGGTGTTTTGATTATGGGGTTTGGAAAGCTGTTTTGAAACACGCGAATTTGTACAATCCTAAACGCGTTTAAACCAGAAACGCGTTTAAAGAAGCGAGATAAACGCAAACGTGTTTAAACCACGTGTTTCCATAAACACATCGCTCACACACTATTGTACTATAGTGCATGCGTAACGGCACAGTAGAGCTGCGCAGTGACAAGGCCGGTTTTCGACTTGGACGATCAAGTTGATAAACGCTCCGTTTTTTTTAAAACGCGTTTGGAAACGCGTTCGTAAAGGCCATTGGAAACGCGTTTAAATTTCTGAAAAGTTGATAAACACGGCCTAGGATGAGACTGTTTGTTTTGACTCTCCTGAGTAATCATGATGCATTATGCATTCAATGATTCATGTCAATGAATAATCATGGTAGGAATTTGGATGTGATAACAATCTATTCATCACGCAAATGTTGCTGCTCTGCCTGTATGATACCTCTAGTTGTACACAGCTACGTAGATAAACAGATGATGAACTTAAAACTAGTTAGGCTTGTGTGTGAATTTAACCATTATTTGCCACATCACATAGACTACGGCTCAACAAAGGAATTGGCATAGGGAAAGGGAAGAAAGGGAAAGAGCTGCAGTTTTAAACCGCTGTATACTGTATTTTGTCCAGTTCAGCATGAAACATGATGCTTTTTAGGCTCAAACATCATGTTTCATGCTGAACCGGACAAAATATACCGCAGTTTAAAACTAGGGCTCCTTCCCTCACTTCCCTTTCCCTTTCTCTATGCCAATTCCTTTGAGCTGTTGTGTATCTACATGTTAGATCTAAAAAGCTTCATTTTGTACTCAATTTATTTAAATTTGCAATTAGTTTTTGCTTTATATTTTGTACGAATGGCATAATTGCTTTAAAAACTGCACAAACTGGTCCACTAACTTCTCACTCAAACCAATTTGTCATCAGCAAACACAGACTTATTCTATATAGGGTATCACAATTTGTTGATTATTTTGTTATAGTATAGAATAAAGATGTATTAAACCATATAAGCGATAACAAATGTCTGTCCTGGCTTTCAAATAAAAATCCTTTCATTTTGCACACAAAAGTTGGCAGTTTGCACTTTTATGGAGAGCAGTAAAAGTGATGTACATGTACCTGTGTCATTTTGTATTTTTTTGTAAAATTGAGATAAAATATGCCACTCAACGGACACAAACAAAGACTTCAGAGCATTGCGAGCGCAACACTATATACATTAAGTACATGTACACAGCAGCTCAAAGGAATTGGCAAAGGGAAAGGGAAGAATGGAAGGAGCTGCAGTTTTAAACCAAGGTATATTTCATCCAGTTCAGCATGAAGCACGATGCTTTAGCCTAATCATTGTGTTTCATGCTGAACTGGACAAAATATACAGGGGTTTAAAACTGCGGGTCCTTCCCTTTCTTTCCTTTCCCTTTCCCTATGCCAATTCCTTTGAGCTGTAGTGTACAGTACATGAAAGCAGGACCCTTGCCAGGAATGGTTTTGTTGTAAAATGACTCATTTGCATGTAGGAAGATAGAATGGGCTGATTTGCATGCAATACATTGTAATATTCATTGTATTTGTACATTTACATGTATGGTGAAACAAAAGCATATATATTTGTGAATCAATAAATCCCTGTGAATCAACACCAATCCACATGGATGACCCCCAACGGCTGACATGTTGTTGTACCTCAATAGCTGCTAATATGGCTGCTTTATAGAGTTGAGGGACAAGGTAAGAGAGTACTGAACACTGACAAGACCAGTCTGTGTAATAAGATAAACAAAAATAGTAGTAAATGATGCAGGATTTAAACGAAATACATTGGACAATCATTAATTACACCTTTATGAATGGTGTATAGTCATAGTGAACTCTGCATGCACTTCCTCTTCACTGACTGTACCATAATTAGTATTAAACCCAATATTCACACTTGATTTGATTGGTTGAATTACTTCTCTACATGTACAATGTGTGAAGCTAACTGAAACAAGATTGACCTTTTTTTTCTGTTCATAGAAAGTACCGAATGGCATTCGAAGCTGTTTCAGACATTCATTTGAAATGATGAAGTCTTGATTTACTTATGATGTAAAAGTCTACAAACCATTTATTTCACTTGTCTGAACAAAGTCTGTAAGTGTAGACTAAAGTGACCTCTTTCAAATGTCAGTGTGTCAAATCTGGCATGCACCCCCCTACACACACACACACACACACACACACACACACACACACACACACATATACACACTTACACACATAAAAGTGTACATACATACAGACACACACAGACACACACATACATTGTTCCAACTGTTGAAACCGTGCATAGTGTAATTGGATCATTCGTATTTTTCACCACGGTTCTGGTGACCTAGAAAGGCCTGTCAAGCTGTTTTTGACATGGGAGTTTTGCAGTGACACCGGGTTGGGAGCTTGTGCTCATATTACATGATGACTGCTTCACTGGCGATGTTTTCATTGTGCTGTGAGTGAGAGTAGATGGCTTTCATATGAGAGGTATAACTGTTTCACTATTGTGGCAGTTTCGAAGCAATTAATTTAAGAATAAGAGAGCATATTTTTCATAAACAGCAGGCAAATACTGCAGCTTCATACACACTGCCCTTACTTAAATCTACAATCATACATGTGCACTTCAGCTCAAAGAAATTGGCATAGAGTTTTAAAGGGTTATTAAATTAGAAAAATAAGTTCCCACTAATCTATGTAAAATTATCCACTAAACACGAATTTCATATTCGTTTGCCGCAATAAAGTCTCATTTTGACGAACATTTGAAAATGCGCACACCTCCAGTGACGTCAGAAAAAATAAAAATGCCATAAGTGCCAACAGCATGAATAAGATATTGTATTCACGCTGTTTAAACAATACGTTACCAATGGGAACCCCAAAGCTTGTCTGAGGTTTGTCCGAGTAGCAACTTGCAACAACTACTAGATTCAAAGTGCATTCCATCCATTGAATCTGAATGACAAGACACAGGTGAATGCAATAATGCGTTACTACGCAGTTAGGGGGAAAGTTGTGAATACATTACCAAAATGGTCTATTGTTGACTTCCGTCCATGCCTTTGGCATTCATGGCATAAAATTTGACTTTTCTGACGTCACTGGAGGTGTGCGTTTATCAAATTTTCGTCAAAATGATACTTTATTGCGGCAAACAAATGTGAAATTCATTTCAGTGTATAATTTTACATAGATTAGTGGGAACTTATTTTTCTAATTTAGTAACCCTTTAAACCGTGTTATATTTTGCCCAGTTCAGCATGAAACATAATGCATTTTAGGCTAAAGCATCATGTTTCATGCTGATCTGGACAAAATATACCGCGGTTTAAAACTGCGGCTCCTTCCCTTTCTTGCCTTTCCCTTTCCCTATGCCAATTCCTTTGAGCTGTAGTGTAGTTGTCTGTTAAGAAATGTATATTTATGTGCATATTGGACACATGCCATTTGTGTCTACCCTTAAAAAAAAATCATATACCGGTTGTATTGGACCTGCACTTGAATAATAAAGATATTATTGAACTTCAAAATCTCATGTTCCTCATTTAAATTGATTTCTGGTAGGTGTTGACTTGCACAATTGAACTAGTGGCCCATAGAGTCATTAAGCACATGTGTTGGAACATTAGTTGTATGTTAGTTCCATCTTGTGCTCTCCTGTGCTCTCTTACGGAGCAGAAACATGGACCACAACTACATGTAAGAGACTGGAGAGAAAACTTAGAGTAACTGAAAGGGCTATGGAAAGAATTATGATTGGTGTTACAAAGAGGGACAAAGTTAGAAACCAGGATTTGAGAAAGAAAACCAAAGTACGGGACATAGTACAGGAAATTAAATCAAAGAAATGGAGGTGGGCTGGTCATCTGGCCAGGAGGAAAGATGATAGATGGACTTATAAATCAACCATCTGGACTCCCAGGGCTAACACCAGAAGAAGAGGAAGACAAAGTAGGAGGTGGATTGACGGTATTACAGAATATGGTAGTATGACATGGAAACGAATGGCACAAGATAGATCAAAATGGAAAAATGATGAGGAGTCCTTCCTTCAGCAGTGGAGAGAAATAGGCTAGAGATACATGTAGATAGATATAGTTCCATCTCTTTGCACATCACCCAGTCTTTGTCCACTGTTTAACTCTTGTCATTGAAAACATGACGTGGAGGCTCAGGGCGATTCAGAGAAAAAGAGCCGATGTGTAAAAAAGAATCTTGAAAGCGTATAATGTACAACATGTTAATAGGGTCCATCTCTTGGTATCAAGCTTACAGTTTGTCAGTCAAGGTGCAAAGAAAGTGATGGATCGTCAAATGTTTTAAAACTTTTTGTGGAGGATTAATGAGTAGTGAATCCTGTTGCACCTGTTGCCTTTTGCTGACAAAGCAGAAAAAAAAATGAAGACTTAGGAGGGTTGATTCAAGTTTGTTGTTGCAATTCAAACATTCTTATTTATAACTTCCTCATATTCAGCTATTGTCTGATTTTCCCCATACATATTTCCCCTGTTCCTCTAAATTTACTGCTTACTGGTAAATAAGCAACTAATTTTTGGACCCAAGTTCCCCTTAAAAAAAAAAAAAATATTTTTTCTTGGAAGACATCCCAACAGTAAGCTACATATATGTTGAATGTGTTGTAAGCTTTGACCTTCATAATTCCATGGGCATAATACATATAGTGTGGTAGACCTGAATGACCATTGTTGGAGGAATTAGATACTAGAAAGATGCTTCAGAAGTGTTTAAATGCAAGTCACATTTACTTACCAGTATTCTCTTACTTACTGCATTTAGAACTCTACCCGCTCATTTTATTTTATTGCATCAAACTTCTGTGGATTAAAATGTTTCACATTCCCTTTATTATGTCTCTAAACAATCATTGTGCTACTCTAGGAATGTTCATGCAAAATCATTGTAAAGCATGTATGTGTGGTAACTAAACAAATAGAAATTTTGGAAAGACATATTTCAAAATATGTATGTACATCTAGAGTCATAAGTCTTTGTTGTTCTATTGTACAATACTAACATGTTTTCCATGTTTCTACAGTTTTACAGACTAATTAACCTACTGGTAATCTATTGACATACCTGTGTTACATTAATGTAAATGACTAAATTAAATGGGAATATTCCATTGACTGATACTAGATTATTTTCATATTAAGAGACTTACTTTCATGTTCCACTGTGATCATCGCTGTAGCTTTTTTTTAGTAGGGTCATCATGCAGCTTGTTATGCTGACTTAATGTGTGACGTGACTGATGTCTGTTTGTCTGTTTGTCTGTATGTATGTCACAGGCGGAGAAGCGAGCCCACCATAATGCCCTGGAGAGGAAGAGAAGAGACCACATCAAGGATAGCTTCAGTATGCTGCGGGACTCCGTGCCAAACTTGGAGGGAGAAAAGGTACAGCAATCTTAGCCTGGTTTATCCACTGATAGGTTCTTTACTTTAGCTGCTTCAAAACACTGGAAGAATTTACCACTCACAATTAGATAGCCTTTGTCACTTAATGCTTACAGAAAAGCCTTGAAAACACATCTTTTGAGCAAGTGTAGTTGTAACACTGTTTTTCTTTTTCATCATGCATGTACATGAATTTATAATTCTTTAATTTATTTACATGGGGTAAGTAGTAAGCAAATAATCAACGTTGGTGAAGGAAACCCAAAAGTTGATTATTTGCTTTATATTCCACATCTGAAACCAACTATCTATACCAAAAACGACAATTTGACATACAAAAGCAATGTTTACTTCTCTACCTACATGTAACCCTGAGCCGCTGCCATGGGGAACATGCGTATAAGACGCGCGTTAGGATGCGTTAGTAGGAGCTACTGTTAGTCAATTGATAGTCCGAGTGTAACACACATTTATTTCGCGCGTACTCAAAATATTGATCACACGTTAGGACTGTGAGGAGTGAAGTGATCAGCGAAACCAAAAAGTACTATCACCTAGAGTGTAATGAATTTTTCTTCTCAGGTGATCAGATGGGCAAAACTACGCTTTATCATGTGATCAACTCATGACCAATCCTATAGCAACATTCTTAGTATGTAGAATATAATAAGTAATAATGATAATGTTTGAAACTGGCTCTTTTCCCTTCAGGCATCAAGGGCTCAGATCCTGAACAAGGCAACCGACTACATTCAGTTCATGCGGAGGAAGAATAACTCACACCAGACTGACATCGACGACCTCAAGAAACAGAATCAAACGTTAGAACAACAAAGTAAGTACAAATGTTTGTCTTTGCGGGATCTTGCACCACATGTTTTTTGAGGGGGTGATTGTATATTCTATATTTTCTTTCATAGGGCTGATGTTTTGTTCAGCATTGGTTCTGTGTGCCCACATTATTTGTGGTTAATATGCATATTTGCTCATTGTGTGGGCTGTTATTAGTCAAGAAGGATGTAACATAACTTAGGACAAGAAATTGTCCCTACAATAAAATGACGCATAGACCCCCTAAAAAGAGTGAAATAAGGGAGGATAATGAATTTTCTAGGGGGGGCTTCTTTACACGCCTGATGTTGTATAATGAACTTTTTTCCTGTTTTTATTGTAATTTTGCAAAAGAAGACAAAAGAACAACAGCAGTGCACGAATCAAGTAATCACATTATACACTAAGCAAATATTCACATGATATCCTCTGAGGAAAATTGTTTTTTTATAGGATCTCTTTCATAGCTTGTTTTGTTTGCATTGTGGGGGTTAATTTACCACGAGCCTTTGTATTATTTGTTGACTGCTTCTCTTCCTGACAGTTTACATCCCGGAGAAATTCCCCCCAAAATTAAATAATAGACCCCCATGAAAGAGTAAAATAAGGGAGGGATATATTTGTTTTACATACAATGAAAATTTGGAAAAGTTGGGGGCTGATTTGCCCTGAGCCCCTGGGTAATGTATTGACTGCTTGCCTCCCTCATAGTTCGCATCCTGGAGAGAGCGACGGCAGGGGAGCTAGGGAAGACAAACGGGATCCTCCTGTCAGGCAGCAGGAAAGCTGGTTCTGTCTCTGCCTATGACAACCAGTCAGACTCCGACTCCGAAGCCCCAGAGAAGCCCAGCAAATCAGGTCACAAGTCACGCAAGCGCTTAAAAACGGGTGATTCCGCCTCAGGAAGCGGAAATGTTTCTAATGCCAAGAAGGATGACTCTAGGTGATCCTGCTTATGGTCCATTTTTGGATTAGGTTTTATAGTCCCTGTTTTACCTGAAGTATGTTGTTAATGTTGAGATCCCCTTGAAACCTTGTGTGTTCTTTCCATTAATGTGTCCTGTGTTGTAACGCTGGAACTGAACAAATGAAATGGTTCCAATGGGCATCTTAAGAGTCATTTCTGTTTGAATGTAGCTTTTCTTCCTTGAATCTGCCCTGTGTTTTCAAGACTTGTTTGTTGTTCAATTAACAAAGAAACATACCAGCACTCTTCTCTCTGATTTTTTGATGACCGTAAGTTTGGAGGAGGATGTGAGCAAAGGACCTTTCCAAGGGAGCTTTTTGAAGCTTAGAAATAACAAGAAATGCACACGCTATTCTCACTCAAAAATTATGCTTAACTGTGTAGCGTTTTGTTACACCCTAAAGAGTTGAAAAATGTCTGGCTCCATGGAAAAGTAAAGAATTAGTGATTTTCAGTGAATTATCTTCTGTTCAGTCAGATTGTTTTCCTTAGTAAGTTGACAGCTATGACCTTTATATTTCAAACACACAAAGACATGGTTTATGTAAAATAGCACACACTGAACCCATTTCAACATCAAGGGTCAGCACACAATTATTGTTGTAGGTGGTGTCAACCAAAGTGAGAGAAGATGAGGACATTGTTACAATACGAGTATCGGATACTTCTTCAGCTGCTTGAAGCCGGGTTGCCATGGTGCCAAAGCTTCATCCTCTCATTACCATGGGCATTTATATGTGCAGTGAGTCCAGCAGGTTTGCAAAACTTGGTGATGTTAGGGTTAAAATGGTGGGTTATTTTCATTGTCTTTGTCATGTTACACACATGAACATTTATTTTCTGCATCCATTATTAATTTCGTTTAATGTATTTATGGTGAAGCAGAAACCTGGTGTGCACGGGGAGACAAAGGACTGGTCCACATTAGATCCTCACCAGACAACGGGGAACTTCTGAAGAAAGCAAGTGATATTTATTTCACTTAAATCAATGATAGTTTGTTTGCGCACAAGGGCTCATGAAGATTTTGGTTGTGACCTCCATGCGACTAGTAGCATTAAAGCCTGACATTTGAATTTACTGCATGGCTGTTGCCATGGCAGCCACAATTTCTAGAGAGGTGTGTAAGGGTGTTATCTATGCACTTCCTGTAGTAATGGGAATAAAAAAGGGTGGATCACAGAGTAGAAATTGGAGTGATTTATGCAAATTATTGGAGCATGCTACTCTAGGAAAAATTAATGTTGTAAATTGAACCATTTTATTACTTCATTATGTGTGGGTTTTTTTGTAGGAGTTTTCAAACGGACGCTTCAATGATGCCTGATTGCATCCTCACATTGTTCTGAAAATCAGGTCATCACATGTTTTTATTATAAGTGAAAGTATCACTGGTTAGAAGAGAATATTATTTTCTATTTTTGTATTGTATTTATTCAGGAATGACCCAGGTGAATTTGGCGAGCTCCTACTTTTTTTTTCTTTTTACATGTAGGTATACTGCTATCGTAGAAGATTAGATGTGAAGTGTTCACTTGTGATCTAACCATAACAATTTAAATGGTTCTCCAAAATGTAATATTGACAGAGATTCACCCGTTGGCCTGTAGATGGGACATTCACAATGGAGGAAAGAAGTAGGAGCATGTGAAATATACATTGTTCAATGAATAAATACATGTTCTTTGAGAACATCTGAGTCCTGTCATAGAGAGTAACTTGAATCATAACTCTGTACATACAGATTGGACGTGCGATTGTTTCAGATCATATCAACTCTTTATACGACATGGCCCTGCCTTGCTTCTGCTTCAGTGATCTTCCTTTCATTCACTGAAATGCTACAGAAGAGCAGCTCAGAGAAATTATTGAAGGTCTTTGTGTTAAAAAATGGGTTCAGACATTTATCTACAGGTACATTTCTTTACAAGAAAATGGAATATTCCTGGATTTAACGACTCTAGTTTAACTCATTATGTGGCATGTTAATTTGTTCACTAGAAATACACACAAGTCCCATAATGCTATATTTTGTCTTGCACTGAAAGGGTGATTGTGTTGTCATATGAAAGGGTAGTTTGTGTATTTGTATGTGTTAGAAATCATGTGCACTGAAACGTGTGCACTTCTCATATACCTGTCATATGGCTGATTTGTATCTCCATATCAGCTTTTGCAACCACGCTTCAGCATATCGGCTGTGATGCAAAGATGACCCTTGCTTCTTTTTGGTATCTACATAATTCTAAAAGAAATCTGCCGTTCGAATTCAGTTTGCGCAAATGCAAATACTTGTATATGTGTTCATTTTTTTTATCGGAATATCATTTTAGATATTGCAAGAATCTGGTTTGTATTTTCAAGTGGTACTTTGGTCTATTTTGATGCAGCTAGCAGTGGAAGCAAAGAGGAATTTATGGAGAAATTTGTAAGGAGAAGACTGTATGAGATCCATCCATGATAAGGAAGTGATGTAAAGTACTAGTACAGTGAAACCTGTATATAGAGACCCCTTACTGGCAAGGCAGACAGGAAGTATGGTCTTAATAAGCAGGTGGTCTGTGACTCTTTCACCCCTGTTACAGTGCATTTCAGGCCAGCCTGAACGTATGTGTAAACACACCAAGTGGACTGAGGCCGGCCCGGTTTCGGTCCACCTCTGGAGATGGTCTGAGACCGGTCTGAGACCGACCGGCCTGAACGTATGTGCACCAAGCTGTGTATGCGTATGGGTATGCAGCCGAGCCCCGCACTGTAAATCCACAAATTTGGAGTGGTCTCGGGCCGGCCTTTCTGCCGTACTGTAAACAGGGTCTAAATGGGGTCTCGTAATTTTTAGAGACGGCCTCGGGCCTAGCCCCGCACTATAAATGGGGGTCTTAGTGTACTGGCTACTATAATACAGGTTTTAATGAGAAACATTATTCAAGGGAAACAGGAAATTGTGGTGTTTATAGATGGGTGGCCTTTCTATACAGGTAGTTGCTATAACAGCAGGGCATTTCATGAAAGTTGTCTGCACTGACTAAATGATCAGTGCTGACAATTTCAGTGAAATCCTCATCTTTGATTGGCTGAGAGGCACTAGCATCTGACTGTTACTATGGTAACTGTTGGAGAAAGGCCACTTGTCAGACGAAAAGTGTTGATGAAATGCCCCCCAGGTTTCACTGTACATAGTTCATGGTTTATTGTGATATTTCCTCTCCACTGTTTTGAATGCCATTGTGAAGGCTGTGCTTCATAGAGCTGTGCTGGCTCTCAGACTGTTGTGCATTTCTAAACCAATCTATTCTAAGGGTCTGACTTAGTAGACTACAGACGGTCATTCCTAATATCTTCCTCGCATCGGCCTAATATGGATGGTCTGAAAAAAGAAGAGAATGATACAGTGATAGTCTTATGCGTACTAGTCTGTATGGTTTAATACGCATTAGAAATGTTCATCAGTGTAGAGGCAGGGCTATGCAGCACATGTCATCAGGTAAATTTAAAGGCCTGTCCACACGGATGCAGTTTGCAGCTGCCCCTTTCATCAAGAATTCTTGTTATAAGCTCATTCACACAGGTCCTCCACACATCGCTAAACAAAGCAATTTCCTTGTCATGCAGCAGTGGGAACACTGTGATGTACAACATCAAGCAGCAGCAAAATGGTTTGTGTGAACGTACCTTCAGCTGGGGCCAAGAGCAGGGCAGAGACTTGTATGCTGCAGTATTGTATGTGACTTGTACAAAGTATAAAGAATGTGTGTCATTTGAGTTGTGATGAAAACCATTTAGATGTGGGTCTACACTGTATGTTGATCTTTTCATTTGTAAAATATGGTCATGTTTTCCAGAATGAATGTGTTTGCTATATAACCCTTTCCATTGTGACAGGTGTATGTCTAATTGTAACAAGTGTTTTATTTGGCTAGAAGTACTGGGCCAGCTTGCTTGCAAGATATGAACTGAACCCCCTCAGTCCCATAGGTGATGAATTGTGTAAGTTTGGAGCTGGGAGGGTTAAGAGAATGATCCCTTGTGTTTTGGCTATGTGTGTGAATCTTCAGCAAACAGGATAAGAACCGAGAGGTGATCAGAGCTGAGCTCTGTACCAGTACTGAGGAGGAAGATTTACTGAGCTGCTCAGAGAAAACAACAGTTAGCTAAGTATATGTTAGAGATGTATTCTCCCGACTGGTTTGCTGATCATGTAAGAGGTAGCGGTATGTGCTGCTAGAAGTGAAAAAAGAATGACTTTTTTTGGCTGCGGTATGTTTCAGTGGATTTCCTTGGAGTAGTTTTGACTTGTGATGACGTACTACTGTAAGAAGCCTGGTTGTTCCAGCGATGTTTGGAGCTAGGGAGGCGATGGAGAGTTTTGTACATAACAGATAGAGATAGCACCAAACATATGTATGTTGCTACGGCCTGTGGTATTTTATGCATGTTCATGTAACGGTGTAAAGAAGAAATTCAGTGGCTCCGTGTCAAGAAAAATGTTTATGTATAGAAAGAAGGAGAAAGATATTTGATACAGAAATAAATCTGCTTTCTGGGTGTATAAAATGAACTAACGACTCACATATTCTTGTTTTTTGAGGGGGTTGGAGGAGGTTTGTAATTGAGAGATTACAGTGTTTGTTAGTGTATTGTGTATGTGGGTATGTGAATGTGTCATTTGGTGGTGGATTGGCAAGTCTGTCGTCAATTTTTCTTCAATTTGTTTGTTTGCCTCAAACAATGTGGCCGAAGGCATTATGCTTTGTTATCGTTTTGCAATAAAGCCAACAATTGTAAATTCAATAATCCAATATCAACCAAAAGTGGTGCAAAGATGGATCTTTTTCACTATAGCTAGAAATCCGATTTTCAATAAAAAAAAAATGTTGAGAAGTGATTAGCTTAGAGGTCACAATCATATCCTGACAGGTCAAAGGTCAGAGGTTATCTTGGTGTTTTACCATGTAAGATCAATGAGCATTAAAATTCATTCAGACAGACATTGTCTCATGAAAATGAGCAAAGAAGATTGTTAATTTTAACCAGACGAAGCTCACAGAGGTGGGAACAAATCAAGTTGAATTGCTCGACCTTAATGTTCATATTGCCTGAAGAGGAAATAAATGGCAATATGTGGTGTACACATGTAACTCTCTGCAGCCTCACACAGCTATCGTGTCCCACAACCCATTAGCATGGCCAGTAAATTGGCTCGTCTCATTCAAGGCGCTAAGAGCTCAATTAGGGTTGACCATGACTGGTGCATGACTCGAAGTGATTCACAGATTTCAAAGAAGCGGATGCCTCGCTTAATTCCTGTGGCTATGATAATAGTTCAATGCATGTTTTAAAGGTGATATTCATAGAAAATCCAAAAATATGAAGATATTCATCTACAGAAAGCTTATAAGCCATACAATGAGCTCGGATGACATTCAAACAATATATCACTTTCCAAAAAGTGAAATTAGGGTGAAAACAATCACCGTATTCTCGGGGACAAATTTGACCTACTGTCATCCGAAACGGCCTTTAGGTCTGACGTAAGAAACGGGAGGCGTTATTGTGCATCACACATGCCAATCCGCAGCTTCTTTTCCGCCAGAAGCATCGGGCATTGTTAATGAAACTGTGATGGCAGTTGCTAGTGGATTAACAGGTGTGATACACACTGGTCATTGTGAAGCGTATCCCGGCTGTGACGTACACAAAACGCCACTTTCCCTTAGGCGATTTCGTAGGTCAGGAAGAGAGTCTATTTAGTGAAATTTGACTTGCATTAAACACATAACTGAACACTTTCATGGCATGTTAGCTGCATAAATTGCTTTAATAACTCATTCAATTATAAAATAAACTATATTTATTTTATTTTACTTCCTATGAATATCACCTTTAAGGATGACAGTATGAGGAGTCCCTCTTGCATTTTATTCAAGCCTCTCTATTGTGCACACACACGCAAACATAGATGCACTATACAGCACATGAGCTGAAAATAAAGAAAAAATTGTTGATCCAACTAGATCAATGCATATGGCTCTGAATGAACTACTCCACTACACCATATAAAAATAAATTTTATATTCTGCGAGTCAAAAAAATAAAATTTTGAAAAAACCTAATTATGGTGTCTTTGTTTTGCAGATCTAAGCTATCAAGTTGTGTAGACACCCTGGTCTACAGGAAAAGATACTGTTGAAGTGCTTCCAACAAAATTTGGGCACTAAAAAGTGACTCTTAATGTTTCATTTGGTAGACAATCTGACCAATGAGAGCAGCAATAGTATTCTGACAAAAGGAAGCAACTAATAAAAGAGATTTTTCTTGTAAATTAGCAAAATGTGTCTGTCATTTGCATTGGCATCAGTGCAACACCACATCATGAAAGATATCTCACAGCAATATTAATATTTCTTGTCCAGATTTTGGCTGTATGTAGGGAATGCTGGGTACAATCTAAGAATATCAATAACCCAGATTTGAGTGATTTGTCACTTGCTTCCTTTTGTCAGAGTAGGGCAGTATTGTAAAACCTACAATGTAATGGTCCAATCCTGCACAACTTGGCTAGCTGGTGTACTATCTGAGAGAATAATGGTGCAGACAGCTTACATCATATGACATGACATAAAATAAAGAGCACGATCTTGCTTTCTGTACCTCATTGGCATGACTTTTCTCCACCAAAAAAATAACCAAAATAATGCTTAACATTAAAAATATTAAAAAGGCAGTGCTGTTAGCCGGATCAGGCTTCTATCCAGCCATTGTGTGGTGTATTAGACGTGAGGAGCCTTGTTAGAAGGCTACATACAAGGGTTGGTTTGCAGTCGAGGTCAGGTAGACCAAGACTACACCTGACACACATACAAGGCCAGGGACAAGTAGGACGACGGTGTAATCCAGTCTTTTAATGCAGGCAGTCTGAGCAGCGTTATTGTTTACGACATCCTACATCTACAAACACTGGGCATATTACATGACACATGCAGAGTTTGACGTACTTGCCTTAACATACATGTACCATACTAGTCATGTGATTACATCACATTCAATGATGTAATTATTGCAAAGCCGTAATATGGGTAATGTAACTACACTACTTCTTTTTTATTACCACATTAAAGTGTTACATTCTACAGAAACCGGTATCATAATAAGTACTAGAAGAAATGTTTTACTATAATATACAAATAATATTTCTCCATGGTATATTTGGTCAAGTTTCATGCAAAGTCCCTTCAAATACACGGAGTAACCACATATACCTTATAAAGAAGACAACGAAAAATGGAGATGAAATATTTGTTTTAAAATAATCATGTTCCTCCACTGGATTGATAGACTCTACTACCAGACAACACACACGTCCTCTCACCGTCTTGGATTTATGCCAATCTAAATAATTGAACATGAAGTGAGAAGCGGAAGAGGAAAGCAACAGATGCTGCCAACGATCTCCAGAAAGGAATGAAAACATATGCACTGAATGAGCAGTGATTGGATGAAACTGTCAACCTCTAGCAATCTGTAGTTTTTAAATACAAATTCAGCGAGATGAAATAAACTTGTCTTAGCCAATGTGATCTCAACAGCTTCTGAGGGTTTCCAATGGGTCTTTCTTCTGAACGTTCAGGCATGGTTTACTGAAAGAAACTAAACATGCTTAAGTCAAAATCTGTCTTTAGTATTCAGAAGGCTGATTTCAGTCAAAATCTGTAGCATAGGCCACTCTTTGTTATGGATCATAGGGGACTTCATTCAAAACTGCAGTCAAAATTGAAGTTTGTTTTCAGACAGCTGTGCAGGATGTGATAAACCTGGGTGCCTGGTCTCCCTTGGCAACCAAAACTTGATGTTGCCTCTGATATAGTTCATATCACATTCAAAGTACACAATGCATTGGTAAATAAACAAATACATCTGACTGCATGTGAGCTCTCTCATGACAATGGACTGTAAGCAATACGCACCCTCTGGAGTTCAAACATTGTTGAAATTCGTCCAAAGTTTGTACTTGCAGTACCAGTTTGATATTTAATTAAGACAGGACCATTAATCCACCTTTCTGATATATAACAGTCTATGTAGGTATACATGCATATTTAATGGTGGTTTGTTGTGTGAATACCATACATGCAGAGGCTATGGATAGTTAATGTTTATATCTCTGTAAGCATAAGGGAGTCAATACAAGGTTAACATTTGTTCATGTCTATGAATATGTGTCCAACACAGCCTCAACTTTGTGTAGCTCCTGTCATGTAAGATCACTACACATTACACAAACAAAAACAATGATCTTATTTAGGATCATGTCTTATAAAGACATCCATCTTATAAGACAAGTCCCCCGAATACTGAAATATCAATAAAGCACCATCACCAATAAATTATTGATAAATGCCCTTGGTAATTTGTTTTATTGTGTGAAGTAATGCATAGTATGGAATACAGCATTAACCAATGCACTACACAAAAACTGACGCTCCTTTCACATGCAGCTTATTTACAAATACCCAGCGATACTGCACAATCTTGTATTTGATACAGACATTCATAGCACAAATAATTCACAATACATTTTTTACATGCAACTTCATACCATCTGCATACACGTCAGTTGAACTCTATCATTACCATTGCTATTTAATATATGCAGTAGATTAATCAGGTTTGTCAGACTTGATAATGTAAGAGTTAAATTGCAAGTCAGGGATATCTTCCATGTAAAGTGCAACAGATCCAGTGCCTTCAGCATAATGCTACAACACAAAGCACCTCCCTGATTCATACACTCAGGCATGATTCGACTTTCCTGGAATCCCTTTTCTAAAACTCAACTTTCTGATGTTGTACATCAATTGTGACATAACGGACACAAGACACAAGTTAGCAAGAGGAAACTCTGTCTCAATGTCTGCACTCTACAACTAGTCTAACTAATATCTCACTGATATCAATACATCATAATGCTAAACCATTCATTCTCCAGTCGCCTGAGGTTAGCTAATCACATGCAAGAATTTACAGGTTGAGACATCAGTTACACTTCGTTATTCCAAAGCTTTTTTGTTCCTATAGTCCGTTATTCCGAAAGTTTGATTGTCCGAAAATGAATTAGGGTCCATTCAAGCAAAAATATTTTATTCGGATTAACAAACCCTCTTTCATTTTTGAATTTCTGAGCCTCGGCATAATGAACCTTCTGATAAATGCAACAAACGTTCGGGTAAATGAACCTTATTTCAACTTTAGAGCCCCCAGCTATACAACATTTAAGTGTTTGGAATAACGAGCCTTTCGACTTGCGAACATAACCCAAGACATCATTAATATGTACATTTTCTCTGTAAGACATAGAACATGCAGATCCACATTTCACTTTACTTTTCACTACGAAACACATGCAATCTTTGTACAGGATCTACCTGTAAGCTTATATTTCATTAATAATTCAGTACTAAGATTATCTAGTAATGTCACTATTAAAAAGAAAAATATCTAAAGATATTGTAGATTCCAGAGTGGTTAGAGAATATAACACAACAGCATTACATTGACTGTAAGATGTACATCTCTTAAACAGTACTAACTACACAGTATTTCAGATCAGTGTACAAACTTCAAACTACAGTTTGCACTAAGAAATAAGCCATCAAGGTCAGCAGTAAAAAGATCATTGTAAGTACTCGCCTCTGGGAAAGACTCAAGCTAATGCCGGGTATTAACTGACAAACCGTAGTACTACAATGAGTAAAAGAGGGTCTGTTCCCAGATCAAAACAATAGTTGATACCAGTTGAAACCATTTGGATTTTCAACTGGTACCAGCTGAAAGTACACATTGGCCCAACTGGTAAACATCATATAGACCAGTAAATTCCATTTGTAACCAAATGACTGAACAGTACCAATTTATTTCAGGGTAAAACTGTAAACCAAACTGGTCACATCAATAGACCACATGATACCAGCTCAAAGCAATACACTGGAAAAATCACAAAAGAGGGATATGTATATCGCTACAAGTTCCACAATCAGAAACCTTTTACTGTAAACATGGTATATTTTGCCTAAAAATATTTTTGCGATTTGTAACAATACCAACCATTTTGCAGGCCCATATCCAAGGACCCAACACATGGGCCTACAACATCATCCAAACCGGTCAGAAAAGTCTGACAGCATTGTACTAGTCCCCTGACCAGACGCATTGTGTCTATCTAGTAACGATCGCATCGTGGTTACAAGTACAATGCATGGTATAAGCACATTGCAGCTTATAATGACAGAGCATATGCATGCTGGATACAACAATCAATATAAATATCAAACTGTTTGTGTGTTATTTTCGCCGTCTTCGTCTCATACACGAAATTCATGAAAATTTAAACGCTGCAAAATACACCACATTTACAGTGATTATACACTATATTCTGTCATTTGGTGGCCTAAAGAAACTGGAAATTTTCATCACTACAATCATTGCACTCAAAAGGTAGGATTTTATTCTGAGTGTATTTTATAGGCATTCCAGCAGCCTGCATTGCAATCATATATTGAAGGATGGACAAACAATAGCAGCCAACTGACACATTTCAAAGAGAGCCGTAACTTATAGATATTACCCAAGTATTCTTCTCTATTATAGGCCAGCCAGAACATGGCATAGACTAGAAGTTTGTGCTATATCACATAATGATGGATGACATGGTTTCTGCTTCTAGAGTACAGACAAGACCTACAGAGCTGGGTTGGATGAAGATTGTAAGGACATGACACAACAAGCAAGAAACAACAATAAAAGCAACTCTATATAATGAGACATTCTTTCGTTACCTTCTCAGAGCTGATTACCTGTTCTTGTATCTTATTGACAATGAGTACAAACATGGTCAACCATCCAATTATAAAATGGTTGTTTATACCTGTCTTTTTAATCTTCATTTAAAATCTACCCTGTGAGTGGTACAATTGACCCAAGGTCATTTGTAGCAGCATTTATCTGCTCATGCTCGCATTGCAATTATGACATATGGTAGCTTATTCTACCACTAGACCCAACTAGACAGAAGATATAAGACAGAATAATGAAGACAGATACAGGCTCATAACCACTGCAACCTGCAGCTATCTGATATGTGGTTTTGTTCTTTGGGTTCTTTACCAGGAAACATGGAATGTCATCATCGACTCTGAGAGCACGATGCCAGGAATGTGATGTTCCATAGAGAGGACAATATGACCAACAGTGATTAATTCACACAATGCATGCTGAGAAAAAGTCAACACGTGCCAAAGCAGCTATAAAGCTAGAAGACTTTCTAGTCAACATCCATGCCTGAAATATGTTGAAATATCAGTCACTTTCTTTACATTTATGTTGTGTTCGGTAAATTAACATAACATTCAGGAAGAATTAGGCAGAATGAGATGTATTCACAAACAGAAAATGCAAAAACTAACACAGAGATTACACATTATACAGTGTTTCCCACCATATTTCGCATAAAAACAATAATCTTTGGTGTACCATGAAGCCATAATACCCATGGTCGTGTTAGAAAGCCTTTTTATTCAAAGCGTTGTCTAGGAGACATGTCATCTGACTAGGAGCAGCACAGGGGCATGATGGGTGTTGGCATATATCTACAGCTAGAGGGCGCTATCTTCACCTGGGGCTGGGGATGGGAAGCTTGCTGAAGTAGTGAGATGCATTGTGGGCAGACTGAAGGCTAATGTTGAAGACAGGATGAGTGGGTCTCTGTGGAGGAGACAGCAGACAAGATAGGGTTAGGCACTCACAGCTCGTCACTGGCTCTGGAAAAACATTGGCATTGACATTGTACCATCCACAAACTAATGGAGGGCTTTGAGCACATTCACTTGAAACCTATGGATGGTTACTTGGCCACTGTAATAACTGCTAAATTACAATAGTTGTAACCATTTGCCTTTGGAAAACAGTTAAGAGGTGTTTTCAGAATCTTCCCACAGCTAGAGAGAAAAACCTTTGAAATATTGAGCAGTAAGCAATATAGTGTTATAAAATATAAAAATCACCTCTCCTCTTTTTCACTTTCCTTTTCCTTTCTTCACCCTATAAGTGGGTCAATTATACGAAAGAATTCAATCTCATGGCATTACCGAAAGTTTTTACTATTTTCTTAATAGTATTTATTAGTACACTCTCACCATGGAAACATTCAAAGAACATTTAATAAGCAATATGTTGAGTATCATTCCAACTTCGCAGTATATGTTGCCTACTCAAGCTATCAATTATTCATGTAAGACTTTATCATAAATATTTTTTAGGATAGTTAATAGAATTAAACTAAATTTATATGAAGAATAAAGAACAGGTTTATTCAATCCATTCAACATATTGCCACTTTGTGCTACCAATGTCAAACTATCTCGGGTTATGAGTCAGTACTCTTCCAAATGTTTGATTTTCTTTGAGCAGCACCTCAGTGTGCCTACACGGATGATGAAGGTCATAGGTCATGGGTCATAGGTCATGGCCAACCCAGACTTACCAATTCATTCTTGGGGTCACCCACCACCTCGTCCTCCCTAAGCTGGCCTGCTAGGAAGTGTTGGGCCACTGAGAGCCCACTCAGGCAGTAGCAGGTGTGGTAGAAGTCTCTGGCCCTGGGAGGGGGGGGGGGGGGGGGGGAGACAGGGGGCGAGGGGGCAGAGCACGGGGGAGAATAACACTCAGTGAGAGGGGTCTTTGGTGGGATGTCACTACTAAATCTAATACAGCATTTTTAGTGAAAGCATTCAATCATTTCCATTTATATACAAAATGGAGCATGCACTCATTACTAGGTATCTCCCTAAAATTTATATTCAAGTTAATATCACCCCAGAAAGTATTGATGAATTTTAATGAGTCAGGATAAATCGGAGTCTAAGGTATTTGTTGCTATGTCATCGACCAGAAATAGCCTTGCAGTTAAACAGTAGATGCAGGGTCAAATTCCTCTGGTTCCGAGATGTTTTCTTCTGACTTTTTTCCATTTGTTTACAGGATGGAGCAGACTATCCTTACTTCTTTTTCAAATTGAAATTACCCCAGAAAGCCCTTTCACTACAATGCACTAGTATTGCATCTTGTCCTTCCAAACAAATATAACTAATTCTAGATATCAAAATATGCAAGCCTAGTTTCTCTGACTGTAGGAACTTACTTTCCTGGTTTGTCAATGAGTCCGCCATGGTGATACTGGCAGCACAGAAGGACATACTCCTGAAGTGATCCTGAAATCAAGACAAAGTCAGTCAAAAGCTGAATAACAATAACAGCAATCAACAAGATTAATAATAGGAAATGTGACTAAATAGCTACGTTGCATGAATAATGTAAAAAGAAACTGTTGCATTAGATGTAAACATTGCAACAAACTTGGTTATAGCATTAGTTAGTATACATGTATTTGGTATTGAGGGTACCATTCGCATCCAATGATGCCCAAGCCCAACACAGCCCTTTTCACTTAGGTCACCAGGTTGGAGATAACTCAGCAGACATATTTGGAGACCATACAGTGCGGACCTATGGCAACTGCTGCTTAAGAATGTGTAATGTACTGGGAGCCCAACACAAAAATGAACATTCATATGTCCATACAGAGCATCCTGCTGAAATTATAATGTGAATGGGCCCTTACTTTGGTCAACCATCAAGGCATGTACAGCTTTAGTTTACAATGTGAATGGGTCCTTACTTTGGTCAAACATCAAGGCATGTACAGCTTTAGTTTACAATGTGAATGGGTCCTTACTTTGGTCAACCATCAAGACATGTACAGCTTTAGTTTACAATGTGAATGGGTCCTTACTTTGGTCAAACATCCAGGTGTCCATGCTAAGTGCTGCATCATCCTGCTTGGTAAGGATAGAGTGGACGAGAGGGAAGACGCCGGCCTGCCAGAAGGAGTAGCAGCCATCAACCAGCTTGTTAGTCCGGCCCTGGAAACCCCCCTCAAATCTCATCTGTCTGTTGGATAGCCAGCGCTAGGGGAGAGAGTGGAGGAGGGGTGGGGGGGGGGGGGGCATGGGGTCAGTGCAATCAATCAACCCAATGATCTTTGATGCAGTGTGAAAAAGCTACTACATGGCAGTAATTCTCTTTGAAAAAGATTAATTAACAGATTAATATCTAACATGCAAAGAATTAAGTATAACAATATCAAGTCTAATAACACATTTAACCATGGGGTGTATTCAGAAACCTACATGCAGCTTCAATGCACCTAATTCCAGTTGGATAAATTCAACTTGAGCAGATATTCAGTAATAAAAACTGAAGAGAGGGATTTAGAACATGATTATAGTTAGGGTCTTTAAAACACCAGAAGGAATTCAGTTGTAATTAAGTGCTTGATTAACTTAAGCTATACTCAGGTTATATGCTGCAGACTGCTTTTTTCCTCTTCACTACATTCAAAATAAAGGCTGGTCACACAGACTAGCTTTATTGCTCTCTCCCTCTGCTTGCTTAGTCTATGTCTCCAGACCTAGTTGTGATTGCAGAGAATGAATAGAAAACAAGTCTGCAGTCCATAGCCTCGAGCCACGCTTCCCTCTCCCTCTGACTCTGAGCTTACCAGTAAGGCCTGAACGTCACACAGCCTTTCATGACCCAGCAGCACGAGGGCAGCAACACTGCAGAAGGTGTATCCCCCATGAGCCTCCATACCTGGCTGGCCAGCAAACCCTCCCTCGTACGTCTGGCAACTAAACATAGCACAGAAATTACAATCATTACTTGTTTCACATTCTACAGTATCCACAACACACAACTAAACATAACAGAGAAAAAACATAAAAAATCACTTGTATAAGCCAACAGTTTAGTAATCATAACTGATATGGGTTCTTGTAATCAATCACTCACTCACTCACTCACTCACTCACTCACTCACTCACTCACTCAATCAATCAATCAATCAATCAATCAATCAATCAATCAACCAATCAATCAATCAATCAATCAACCAATCAATCAATCGATCAATCAATCACCAGATGCTGTCTCCAGCCAATGGTTGGCAGGTTTGCACCTGTTCCTTTTTCAGTCTTCAGTTCTTGTTTATCGCTACTTTCCTCTCTCTCTCTCTCTCTCTCTCTCTCTCTCTCTTTCTCTCTCTCCCTTTCCTTCTATCATTCCTTCAATTAAGAGTTTCTGGATAGTGGATACCTCCTTTTCATATCATATGTCTGGTATACATGTGTGTATACTGTAGCCTTAAACACCTCTCCTAGCACTCTGGAGCACTCCTTGATAATATAGCATTCCAATAACTCTCAAAAACATTTTCAACTCCATATTCTATCTCTAATCCCTTTTATCTTTGCAGTTAAGACAAAATCTATTGCTGTAACTATTTGAATGCCAGAGTCTCATTTTTGTACCATGAACACACACATATTGAACACAATAAAATAGTGTCTGGCATAGACAGAGCTCACTCCATCGTTGCCATGCCTACCTGACAATCCACTCTGGAGTGCCGTCAAACATCTGGGGAGTGACCACGTTGGTGAGGAGAGCGGAGACCGCTGCACAGTAAGCTCCTCTAGAGGGATCACACAAAAAAGGAAACTAACATGGTCAAACATCCTATCAAAAAAATAGGGCAAGCTAGGATCAATATTCCCTCTTTCAAACAATTCAATGCCCCTTCCACAGGCAGATTATCATATTAAGGGTTTTAACCAAAATTAAGTAGAGTTAAAGGTAGCCTGTCCCTTTTGCAGACCTAATTCTGAAAGTTCCCTGACTTTGTCATCATTTGAGAGAGAGTGGCAAACCTTTCCCTGGAATCGACAAAGTGTAATATTTGGTTCTGAGGAAATAATCTTTTTTAATTGATCTAGCTTTTTTTTTCGTACCACGAAAATAGTCATAATTTCAAATTGAGTCAACGGTCGGCAATCAATTGGAATCAAATCTTAGTCAAAACTACCGGTAATGGATTTTTATTTATTCTACCGGAGTTATAGTACCTCTGACCTTAAAATTTCACAGTTTGTATCCCAAAGATATGTGCTAAATATGTGCAAACTTTCATCAAGTTTGCAGATGTTTGTAAAAGGGACGGGTCATCTTTAAAGTGGTCAGACCCCCAAAACACTGGGATAAGCTACCATACATGTTGCATCACCATGAATGGTGACCACTCAAATGTACAACAGTTCTACTCACACATGGGCATTAAATCATGCTAATTTTAGTTGAGCTTGTTTAAAAGTTAATGCCTCTTCTTCACACAGATATTCAGATTACAGGCACTGACCCTTACTAAATAAGACTACAGTTAACCGGGGAAGAAAGAAAAGAAATGAAAGAATTTTTAATTTGACAAATTGAAAACACTTGTAATGAGGCTACGATGACCTGATTTAGCACTGCTCACATACATGGTGAACTTACATTACAGTAACTTTTGTAAAATGTGGAAAAAACTGTTTTATTATAACTCTTTCTCTCAACTCTCAACCCCCCCCCCCCACACACACACACACACTTTATTTATTTCTCACCCCATCCATAAAATGGGAATATATCAGAAACATTAACCTGACAAATAAGCCCTCTGAACACTATTTATTATGTTTGTACATCATTTAGTGTAATACCTATGTGCTTCGTGTTTGTATGTACTGATACTAAACGTTCTTTCTAAAAACCTGCAGAGCATAGGCATTACATGGACAACCCTCTCTGTAGCATTTTGTGACATTGGTTTGAATGAGTTTGTTTTTATGGGTTGTTGAAGTCACATGTTCCTCCTGGTTCTTAACATATGGCTGCGTGCCAGGTGAAAACAACCATATATATTGCAGCCTAGCAACAAGATTACATCAACAAACCACACAAAACCAGCCAAATGTGAAGAAAACCCTGAATGTCTCCCATCCATTAAACCACATAGCAATGCAAGGTGTAGCCTGGCTACCTAGGCTGTTGGATACTTATTAATGCTAATCCGAACTGAAAAATAGAGTCTAATACTCATTAAATTCTCCTTTTTTCTCAGGCCATCACACAATCCAAAGAAGAAATTGAGATTGATTACAATAGTCTACACCAGCCAGACCCCATTGTTAAAAAGTCTGGATAAAAAAAAAAAACAAGTCTGAAAGCCAGGCTAAGCAAGGTTGTGAATAGACTGGAGATGAATGCAGGTGCTTTGATCACACTCCAGCCCCCGAACCAGCACAGATTTAGCCAGTCAGGCAGAACCAGGAGAATAGCACCAGTCAGACTGCTCCTTTCAGGCCATCGAGTGGAGAGGGCTAATCATATGTACAACCCTCATCTTGTCAATTCAATACACCAACCTGTAACAGGGCATGTTCATATGTACAACCCTCATCTTGTCAATTCAATACACCAACAAACCAACCTGTAGTAGGGCATGTTCATATGTACAACCCTCATCTTGTCAATTCAAAACACCAACCTGTAACAGGGCATGTTAATATGTACAACCCTCATCTTGTCAATTCAATACACAAACCTGTAACAGGGCATGTTATTATGTACAACCCTCATCATGTCAATTCAATACACCAACCTGTACCAGGGCATGTTCATATGTACAACCCTCATCTTGTCAATTCAAAACACTAACCTGTGGCATGGCTGTTAACACATACCACTAACAGAACTACATGTACAATTAAACAACCATATTTACTATGATGAATGAGAATGATCATTAATATCACTGTCATTATCATAATGTAACAATAATGATTGTAATGAATCGTTTTATTCATCATTATTGATACCACTTTAGTATCATCATCATTGCTTAAAGGGAATATACTGTACTGGGAATACGAAAAAGCCTTCAAAGGTAATTGTGAGCAATCTTCTTGCAAATGGTCTTAAATTCACGTATTGTCCATTTTAGAAACTTGCTGAAAGCTTTTTGCCCTCAAATGATCAACATGTGGAGAAATTAGTGATTAGATTATAAATCCTGAAAATGTTCGGCCCGAACATTTTGATAATTTTGAGAATAATCACTACATTCTCCACATGTGGATCATTTGAGGGCAAATAACTTTCTAAATTGTACAATACACTCATTTAAGATCATTTGCAAGGAGATTGCTCACGATCACCTTTTGAAGGTTTTTTGTCTTCCCAGTACAGTATATTCCCTTTAACCCTTACTGTGCTACTTGTGTATTATTTCATGATCATTACACAAAAATCCAGCATTCTGTTCGCCACACAAAGGGTTAAATAACAATAATTATTGTGATTATCATTGTTATATCAGAATACACTGAGTACACTATCATTATTCTACTAATACTTAGGCCTACTACTGCTTTTATGAGTCAAATCAAAGGTAAAGATTAAACAAGTTTGTACAATGTTGAGAAAGCATTAAATATGACCTTAATAGCAAATAAGCCTCTCCATATATAGAAGCATGACTCATCACGCACTATCTATGTAGTTCACAACAGAAACATCTTGTTATCCAATGGAAACACACCCTCTAGCATAAGATCTGCCCAACTCTGACAAAAGGAAGCAAGTGACAAATCACTCAAATCTGGGTTATTGGTATTCTTAGATTGTACCCAACATTCCCTACATACGGCCAAAATCTGGACAAGAAATATTCCTCTTGCTGCGAGATATTCAATCTAACATGATTGATGTGGTGTTGCACTGATGCCAATGCAAGTGACAAACCCATTTTGATCATTTACAAGAAAAGTCTCTTTTGTTAGTTGCAGCCTTTTGTCAGAGTAGGGCAGAGATGATAGGGCCCTTGGGGGGAATAAACCAATGAGGTATAACAACACCAATCAAATTAACTAGCTTCAGAGTGAATAAATAGCAATAATAGCATGTATGAGGTCCCTAACCTAAGATCTAAAGGATTCAAATGTATGCAGGGTGGTTCCCAGTATAGGAATCACGCTGCTCAAATACCACGCGTGGGGTCCAGAAAGTGATTGTGAGCCACGCAAAAATTTACTGTACCATTTGTAAAATTACTATCAGTCTTATCATGACCACCCTGCATGTATGTATGCTGAGGGACTGTTCACATTTTCACTCAGCCAGAGATTTCTGTGTAGACCTCAGCATGGTGTCCAGAGCATACAGGAGGCACATGTGGAAAACACTGGCTTTAATAGTGAAAATGTGAACCGTCCTCATCTGGAGGTCCAGACAGAAAAACTGGATCAATGGAAATGTAAACAGTCCCTCAGCTTAATTGGGGCTGAGAGGATACATGATCAGGTCCATATAGAAATGCTAGATCAATGATAATATGTACAGTCCCTCATAGAAAAGGCTGTCTATACACCAGATTAGGTTTATTCACAATGTGAACAGTCCCTCAAAGCATGCAGGCTGTCTGAACACCAGATTACACTGGTTAAGTCACAATGTGAACAGTCCCTCAAAGCATACAGGCTGTCTATACACCAGATTACACTGGTTTAGTCTAATGTGAACAGTCCTTCAAAGCATACAGGCTGTCTGTACACCAGATTGCACTGGTTAAGTCACAATGTGAACAGTCCCTCAAAGCATACAGGCTGTCTGTACACCAGATTACACTGGGTAAGTCACAATGTGAACAATCCCTCAAAGCATACAGGCTGTCTGTACACCAGATTACACTGGTTAAGTCACAATGTGAACAGTCCCTCAGCTTAATGCTGGGAGTGAGTGATATGCAGCTATATGGCTTCAGGCGTGGGTGAATAGGGATCAAAGGGGCAGCGATGATGCTTGGAGGTCGCTATGACAGAGCTCAGGACCACTGCAGCGCTATTCATACATTCAATCTATTCAGAGAACACAACATCTCCCTGCACATCCATAGTCCATGCTTGACTGACTCAACTCCAGTGATTGATTCAACCAGACAACTAATTAGCTCAGATTTGATGGATCTATGTGTCACTATGTAGTTTGGTTTATCTGCATATACCTTCATCACCACTACAAGCCTGTAACAGTTTTATTCCTACAGCCGAGTTTGCCAGCAGTACCTAGAAGAAGAAGACATGTAGTATCAGAACTTTTCAATCTGCTTTTAAATTACAAGTATTCTGGTACAGACTACTGATATCATCACATGGTTTGGCACCTACATACATGTAGCTAGACAGTCTACAAATGACTAGTTTGAGGTGTAGGCAAGTTCCTCCAGCACTTGTTTTATACATCGATGAACCACAAACTGTTCTGTGCTAGCTGAAGATGCTATCACCCTCAGAGAATGATGTGCAAAGAAATTAGACTGCTTCATGATACAGGTAAGATCTTTTATGACAGTATGATAGTATTATAATATAATTATAGTATTACAATATTATACTATTATTACTATTACTACTACTATTACTATTATTATTACTATTACTATTATTATTATACTATTACAGTATTATTGATTGTGCGTTACTTTTTGCTACAGTTCTTGCTGATTGTGATAAAAGGATGTGCACAGATTTTGTACAAACCAGCCACCATGAAGATGAATACATGATATTAAAGGGAAAGTTCACCCTGAAATTATTTTGGTTTCAATAAAAAGAGACAAATGAAAGAAACATATGAGTGAAGGTTTGACGAAAATCGGTCAAAGGAAAAGAAAGTTATTTGATTTTAAAATTTTGATTTTGTGACGTCACCTGCGAGGTGCTCTCCCATATGTTGTGTACAAAATAAGTCAATAAATTGCTTTTTTCCCTGTTTTTGACAACGGAATGTTTTTTTCGTACAGGTATGTGTGTTAAAATGTACTTCTGATAATGTATCAAACGCACGAGTAAAAGGATCCATATCTTTGTGAGAAAATGCACATTTTCGAAAAAAATTGTACACAACATATGGGAGACCACCTCGCATGTGACGTCACAAAATCAAAACTTTAAAATCAAATAACTTTCTTTTCCTTTGACCGATTTTCGTCAAACCTTCACTCATATGTTTCTGTCATTTGCTCTTTTGATTGAAACCAAAATAATTTCAGGGTGAACTTCCCCTTTAACACTGCAATAAATTACTCATTCATTCCAACTCAATCACTTATGATTTGTTTTCCCATACAAAAAGCACTGCTCAAGCTATACATTGGCATACATACCACACAACATGAAGATGAGCTAAACAAACATAATCAATTGACGCATCCTGATGCCACATAAAATAATATCTTTTTTCATTATTATTACTGTACAATCTGAGCATATGAAATATATTCTGCAAGTCAATGGCTTATTCCCAATAGACTATAATTTACAAAATATAAATGTAGGCATTCTACATTTACCAAAAACTTCAAAAATCAAAGCAAAACTTAAAGGGGAACTCTAGTCCCAAAACAGATTGCTTTCAATGGAACAGAGCAATCTGAGAACTTGAGAAGCAGAGAAAACATGTTCGGAGAAATTCAGAGAACTAACAAGAAAGCTATGAATGTTGTGAAAATGACAAATCAGTATCTCAGTCAAGAGACTGTGATGTCACTAGCACACTTTGCTGCTATCATTTTGCAAGGGTACTGTGATAAAAAAAAATAGTCATGTTTTATTTGTTTGGTTGTTTGTGTGACGTGGAGCCCACCATTGCAGTTGACTCCTGCCTCCAGCTCCAGCCTCCAATGAGATAGGGAGCCAGGGAGGGGCCTCCACTCCTCCAGCATTACATCACACCAGGAAAAAAAACACAGGGGTTCAGTGCAAATTAGCCCTTGCAAGGAAGAATAGAACCCCGCCCACTTGGACATCAAAAAAGCCCATATAAAGAAAACAAATATCACAAGGTACAACCCACAGGTTGATCGTTACATGACAAAAGGCTTGAAAAGTAGCTCCCGCAAGCGACGTTTTAATTCTTCCCCCCTCTCCACAGAATGAAGTCATCCACACTCCTGCCCTCCATCCACACCACTGACCAGTCAGACCCCCTTACAGTGACCAGCTCAGAGGTCAAGAAGATGGCCACTCGCTGCTTGGACACCACAGGCAGGACCAGGCCTTACCGCAGACAAGTGGGCAGTTTAGACTGGACTAACAGCAGACCTACTAGCATCCAGTCCCTCCCTATCCTGCCCTCACAACAACCAGCCACTCATGGCAGCAAAGAGCATCCCAGGGTATCTCAGACCGAGTCCGGGGCACGTGGGGGGCCTCCCGGACACCTACCTCCCATCCCACATCACCACCACCACCACCCGTCAACCTCACAGGTCAGCCCCTTCACACTGCCCAGGGGTGATGGACATAGAGCACAGAGAGGGAAGTGGAAGAGGTCTGGCAGGGGGTGCAAACAGGTGTTTGTCTGGGACCACTTGACTAAGGAGGGGGGCGAGGCTGGTGACAGGACGGGTCAAGACATCAGCGGTGGACGACACAAAGATGATGGTGGGAACTCTTCAGAGAGGTTAGAGAAAATTCCTCAGGAGTTGAAGACAGACTACTCACAAAGCAGTAAGTACGGGGCTCTTATTAAGAGGTTGCTAAATAGCTCTGGAATTGGAAGGGGGTTACTTTCTATTCACCCACCATCACCCACACCAGGCATATCATGTAGCCTTTCCAGAGAACTAAATTGTAGTGTGGATCTTCTCAATTTTCCATTGCTCACTGACTGTAGCTGTATTGACATACGCTGTAGAACTTTACAAAGAAGATTACAAACCATCCATGATTGCATACCTATACACAGAGGCTAGATTACATTTGGCAAAACATTAACCTTTATTGGTCTAGTCAGTATTAGCAATGTTCTTGCACGCTGTACTAGGTTTAATTAAGACTGTAATACAAAAGTCTACACCTCCTTTGCTTGTATGTTCACCTTTCAGAGAGAGAGAAAAGGAAGAGGTGGGCGAGAACGAGCAGCCTGCTGGGTATGCTGGGAAGGCCGCTGCTGATGGAGGAGCTGTGTAGAACACCCTTGCCTGACCTAGCACCACCTTTACCTCCTCCCTCTGGGATGCCTGCACTCCCTACCCATCACCATGTGCTTCCAGCAATCACGTCTGAGATTCAATCAGAATCACACAAGCCAAGAGGAGCTGAGCAGACCGGTCATGTGACCGGTCATGTGACTTCTGTGTCGCTTGTTAAAACATTGCGACGCCCAGGCCATGGGCAGACAAGACCTGTGAGGAGGATGAGCCGAGCTGCAAGGAGCAAGACTAGGAAGGTACAGACAGGTGCATCAGCATCTCAGATCCAAACAACCACAGGAGATGAAGAGGAGGGTAGTAACCATGCCGATAGCAAAGAAGGGAGCCAGACATCACACAGTGAGAAGTCTAAAGACCCTGATTATGATTCTGATATCTCTTTCATCGTGGATGATGATGGCGACGATGACGATGACACTGGTAGTGAAGAAGACATGAATGCTGATGAGGACGACACTGGTAATGATACAGAGAGCAGCTTTGGGCACAATTCACTTTCGGATGACAAACTCCAACAATTACAAAAATCTGCTCTTTCCATAATCCACTTATCTAGAGCTTCTTGCGTAACAATGAGTTCTCAAGGAAACAGGTTAGGTGATGGTGACACAGATGAGCATGATGATGATGAGGAGGAGGAGGATGAAGAGGAGGACGAGGAGGAAGGAGAAGGAGATGAGGACGAGGAAGAAGGGGAGGAGGTGGAGACCAACAATGATAATGATGGTAGTGGTGATGCCTTGGATGACGATGTCAGCAGGAGTGGGGATGAACATTCAGAGAGTAAAAGAGAAGATGGAAGTGAGGATGGTTCCCATGGTGATGAGTCCAATGATGAGGGAAGTAGTGATGAAGAAGATGAAAACATGTTTGTGAGAGTTAGTGACTATGGGAGCAGCGACGAGGATGAAGATGAAGATATGTTTGTGAGAATGAGTGACTATGGAGACAGCAATGATGAAGTCGCTAGTCAAGATTGAGAGGAGGAATGTGACAGTCAAATCAATGGCAGCAAATAAACAATACAGGAAGATGGTATTTAAGAAGATTGATGAAAAGATGTTCAAAGAGCTGAAGTGATTAAGATAAAGATGATAATGAAGATGACTGAGTAAATATACATTCCTAAATAAAGGAACCATGTATGTATTTCAAAATCAATTGATATTTCCATTATGACGATTATTAAAACAAAAGAGGGAAACACTTCTAGTTCTTTTTTTATCACAAATTATTATCATGAAGAAAATATAAATTGGTGATGAATTTCGGTGTTTGAATGTCCATGTCCATGTATGAGCAACATTGCCTGAGCAATGCAGTAGAAGCGCTCTAGGCATTGCCATGTCATTGTCTGTCATTCAAGGTTGAAGTGTACACAGGGGGCCAAGGGTGATTTACATGTAGCCCCTGCAATGCCAAAAGAGCCCCCAGTAAGATACAAAAGAGCCCCTGTACATTGTAAAATTTGTCCTCATATAGCATAATGCCTTACATGGTAAGGATATGATCAGGCTTGAAAAATAGCCTGAGCAAAAAAAAATATTTTTTTCCCCCTGCAGTCATGGGAAAGAAATGGAGGAAGTCTACCTGCGAAACATGTGTGCATGTTTGATTCAATGACTAGTGATGTCTTCAAGGCAAACTCTCCAAAGCAAAACATCTTGGGGAAATTTTAAAGTGCACATAGATGAGTACTGTCAGTATAAGTATGCAAATATCAGTTTGTAAATAATATGGTATCTACTGCAATCATAAACCTGGGTATGTGTATCATCTGAAATATATTGCTTGTATAAATTTGTATCTAACTGTTTTGTAATGTACAAAGAACTTCAGCAAAATATAGAAGAACCATGTAACACATATGGAGCTTGTTGTTTAAATCATTACATTTGTAATTTTGTATGTTATTTATATGAAGATAGTACAATTATAGATTTATGTTGAACCCAAATCAAGCCAGTGGCTCAGGCCGGTGGCGGCCCTCAACAATTCACAAGATCATTCTGAAACATGGGAAGATGTCGGCTGCCATACTTTACAACTCTTTTCTTTGCAGTCTCACACAACCTTTGAAACTATTCTAATAACATCAATTTATTTTATCATTTTTATGGTTAAACAATTTGGTGTTACAAGTTCCAACGACAAAATACATGAAGCAAAAAAAAAACAGCAACAACAACACAGAAAGACATCTAGGGAAATTCACAAACTCAAATAAAGGACAAATTTGGAATAGAAGTTTTATATATCTGAAATCATTGATCTTTCAATCATGGTGAGGTGAATTGAAGGAAAATTTACAACTGTTTTGTTTGCATATATTTGGATAATTAAGTAATAGAAGTTGGACTTTTAGATCAGCTTAGATATCATCATATCATACTTTTCTTTCACTCATTGACGATACACAGAGAACACAGACTATTGGTACTCCATTCGCCCACAACATTGTACACAAGTAAACAAATTACTTGTGTGATACACACACAACAAATCCAACCCTTCTGACCATTGGTTGAATGTCACATCACAGAATGTCAATAGCACACTCTCCACGTATTGGGTCAGGATGGCAGTGTATTTGGAGTCACAGCTGAGTTTTCTTTATGCACATTATTTGGTTAGTTGCCATGCACCTATCCTGTATACATGTATTAATGGGGAACTTCAGTCAAGAATTGGTGTGCTCTCCATAGAAGCAGACAATCTGAGAAGTGCTCAGAGAAAAGACTTGTAAATGTTTTAATAATAAGAGGAATGCCTATTCCCATAATTAAAACAGTCATAACTTTCTCAATGACTTAGTTGTCCAATTTTCCTCAGGCCTTTTTTTTTTGCTCTGCTTCACAAATTTTTCTGCTTCTTTTAAGGAATTATTTCTGGAATGGAGATCACATTTAATATATATCACACTACTATGCACTTGCTGTAGCGTTTGGTCATTACAAGATTGATCACAACGTCACAATAATGGTATTAAACACACTCAAGCACATTCATACTCTGACATCGCGTATGACTCACCTTACATCAACCTCTCCAGAGTTGTGCATGAGGAAAGCGCCCTCTTGAGTCCTCATCCTCATAAGGTATGACTGCAGCTTGGGTCTGCAGAACACAGTACAAGCAAACAGAGTTATCAGGAATGTACACATGTCGTCACTGGCTTTAAGTTCAGTTCTTTGATATAAAATGATTTTATTACTTCTATTCAATTTGCTTTTATAAGATGATGAACCAATGTCTTTTTGTTTAATGAATTGATTTGAAATGTTTTTTGAGATATTAAATGGCAGCATCACCTTATTTGCAAGAAATTCAATTGTATGTCAAAATAAACATGTAATGTATATAATAGCACAAACAAGAGTAGTATTTCTATTTTTTTGCCTTTAACACATTTTTTGCTTTTGCACATCCGAGACAAGCAGCGCTTGCTGTTGTCCCGTCCCTCCCTACTCACCGATCAATGACATTGTATGCCTCCTCTGTGCCTATGGAGCACAGTGCAAGCACTGCTGCGTAGGTTGGAGCGAGATGAGCGATTTGACCGGGACCACCTGTGTATCAGTCAAACAAACATCACATCATCAGGATAACCACATCTCACATTAGTTATATTCCCTGGTTTGGAGTGTCTTGCTCTATGGGGCAGAGACATGGACACTTATCTACTCTCAGTAGCAAAATCTTTCACCTCATGTAGGCTTGTATGGTCAAACAATCTAATTTAAAGAGCAGTACGTATTAAACAAATCTTCTCATCTCTAAAAGATCTCAGGCCCTACTGTAGGCTTGTATGGTCAAACAATCTAATTTAAAGAGCAGTACGTATTAAACAAATCTTCTCATCTCTAAAAGAAAACTTCCTATCAATTAATAAAGAAAGGATGTACAAAAAGGCTGAGAATCTCATTTTAGATAAGTAACCAGAAATCTTCTGGTACAGGCTCCGGTCCAGTTTGAGTCTGCTTATAGAGTTAAAATTGGAGAAAAACAACGGATCAAAGACAAACTTAAATATTAACCTACCAATTTTGAAATGCACACAATTTGCAAGCAATTGTGAAAAAAATTAACACAATTATAGAAATAAGCCCAAACTCAATTTTACGAAGCAAGTAATGAGAATATGCATTTGTTATCTGCTCTTTTAAAATAATAAGCCCAAATTTGTGATTCATTGTGTTAAGGTGATATGGGAGGCCTTATTTATTGAGCTCTCAATATCTGTGTGACAATGCTGTACCAATAACCATATAGAAGCAATATAAGCAATAAAAGGCAAGAACCATAAATGACAATGGAAAATACCAGTAAGAAAAACTATATTTCTCTGCAAAAAAAAAAAACTCTCTTAAACCCTCTGAATAAGACATACCTGCAAAGCCTCCATCCTCACATTGGCATTTCCCCAGGAACTGAGCAACACTGTGAAGGAGACATGGATAAACATGAAAACCAATCCAGTCTACCGTGCATCATCTACATCTAACATAAATACAACATGAAAACCGATCCAGTCTACCGTGCATCATGTACATCTAACATAAATACAACATGAAAACCAATCCAGTCTGATGTGCATCATCTACATCTAACATAAATACAACATGAAAACCAATCCAGTCTACTGTGCATCATCTCCATCTAACTTAAACCCGACTAGCTGTTCTCACTCAAAATCGTTAGCCCCGAACTTTCTTGACAGCTTATGAATATTTATGAGTGTACGTCTTGCACATCTGCTCTTTACCACTCCGCATCAAGGTCACTTGCCCGTCGGGCATTATCTGATTGGTCTCGGCGTCTCGGCCTTGAGAGCTGACACCGTATTTCCTTAGCCCTGTACTATTTTTCGTTTCTGTTCTCACTGGCGCTCTTAGCCCCGGACTATTTGGCTTGGCCCTGCTTTTTTGCAGGGCCAAATAATCCCGGATTATTGGTGGGGCTAGCCCACTTTGGTAAAAACCAATGAGAACAGAAAGTGGTCTAAGCTTAGTCCAGTATACTATAGGTGGGGCTAAGCCCCCCCCCCCCCCCTCCCCCTTAGCCCCACCTATAGTACGGGGCTAAGGAAATTTTTGCCAGTGTGAAAAGCATATAAGACTACTCACTGTATCAGTATCCTCTTTTCTCAGTTTACAAGCAAAATAATGAAATGAGAATGATCAGTCTCCTGCAGCCATAAGCTTATATTGAATATTTCAGATGAGACATGCCTAACAGCCTTGAAGCCAAGTAAATGCAACACCATGCATCAGTCATACATAGTCCACCTTGGCAAATTCAATACATTTTTTTATCAAAGAGCTACAAGTTAAGTGACAACTTTACAGCATCCTGTAATGGGTCAACCCACTCTGCCCAACCACTCTAATCCCCTAGTGCCCCCCCCCCCTGCCCGTCCCCCCTGACTTACCTGGACACCTGCTTTGGGGTGAGTTTTTCCCCCAGCAGCTCCAGGCTGAGGGCGATCCAGTGCCCACCTCCACTCCCCCTCCTCCTCCCACTGCCCCCCCCCCCCCCCCCTGTCTCACCTGGACACCTGTTCTGGGGTGAGTTTCTCCCCCAGCAGCTCTAGGCTGTGGACAAGAGCCCCTGCCATACCCCTGCCCCCCCCCCCCCCCCCTCTCTCCTCCTCCCACTGCCCCTCCTCCTCCCACTGCCCTTCCCACTGTCTCACCTGGACACCTGTTCTGGGGTGAGTTTCTCCCCACAGTTCTAGACTATGGTTAGAGCCCCTCCCTCTGCCCCTCCTCCTCCCACTGCCCCTCCCCCTGTCTCACCTGGACACCTGTTCTGGAGTGAGTTTCTCCCCCAGCAGCTCTAGGCTGTGGACGATCCAGTAGCAGAGCCAGGGGCGGCTGGCATCCAGTACCTCATAGGAGTCTGACAGATGGTGCAGGCCTTTGTTCAGGTATGCAAGATGCTTGAAGCGCTCCAGCACAGGCCTGAGTGTAGTCAAACATGGGCATTTGTTATTTCAAATGTTTATCATTTCACACACAAATTTTGTATACCTGGCTGCATATTTATCTGATTTTTGTTGCATTTGTCCAAAAGTTTGTCATTCTGAAGTTAACCCTATTTCATTTTTTGATTCACAGACCCTTCTGCCTTTGAACCTTCAAAATACTGAACCTTTATAATAAGCTGTAACCAGAGCGATAATGCAGTGCATATGATCATACTGATGCGCAGTCCACAAAACAAGTTTGGTAATGTTTGGTAATGTCTTAATTAAAACTCATTTCAAATTAGTGATTTCAAGCATACCCTGTTCACTTACACAATGGAGGCCAAACAAAGAATACAGGTATCTTGTTTTAAAAAAAGCAATCAAAATCAAAGACAACATCTGATAAATTTGAACATGATTTATAGTGTGGATAATATCTCAACACATGCCCAAAGTAAAAGACTTCAATGATCTTGGCTGATGAAAATGAATGAGTCAGGACAACAATGACCATGTTAAGATTTACATGTATTCCTATTTATCAGGTTTGATTTTGTTTACATTTCTCAAACTGGCACAACTGGCCAACACTCACCCTTTGTCCTCTGGTGCCAGGTTCTTTGTCTTGGCTCGGAACATCGCAAACTTTTCATCCACCAGTTTTTCAACATCTTCCTGCATTGAAAAAAGAGCAACAAGGTTAAATCATGTACAGCATGAACAGCATACTGGGTTCCATACACATGCATCTATTTTGGAAAGAAATGTTAGGCGAGTTGAAATACAGATGTTTATACCATGATTGTCAAATATGTGCACATTTTGTCTAACTTTGCATCCGAAAATTTTGTTTTACTAATGGCGTAAATATACAAAAAGTAGTGCATCCAACCTTCGATAACGCGCACTGAGCAGAAACACGCGGGGGCCGGTTTCAAGGGTAGGGGCCGGTTTGTGGACCACTTACTATACCCCACTATAGACAAGTTACCCTATGATTGCCGCCGCGCCGCTGGGTATGTTGCTCTCACTCAGGCTTGGTACGGGGAAAGACCATCGGCCAAGGCTTTTAAATTATCATGGCAACGTTTGAAATGATTTTCGACATTTACATTTGCAATACACCATCATCAACATGTGGGACAACAGTCCTTACAATAACATGAACGGAATACAATTGCCCCATTCGATCGAGGATATAATTTTAGCCAAACCTGTTGTTCAGATGTTGTTGTTGGAATACCATCGTCGAGAAATCGTTGATTTCGAAGCCATTCTTCTTTTTCAATGCATCTAGTATTTGGTTCCATTTTGCGCGTATTTTCAGCAGCCTTTTCGGCTAAATCCAGTGAGACATGTGCGCGCGTGTTGTTCAAGTTGTGCGGACGCGCGCTCCGAAGCCAACAGCAGCTACAATAGCAGACGCCGCGCCGCATGCAGAGCCTACGCGAATTTGAGGGAGCGCCCAGCCGGTCCAGCGGGCGGCCAGTTGAGCTGTGCTCCCTGCGCCAGCCTAGCCGGACTTGGACCCGAGCATAGCTAGGCACAGCGAGCAACCCAGAATTTGAGCAAGTTGCATAAACTTTACTGTTTAAAATTAGGTTGTATAATGCAGTCAAAGTCAGACCGACAATATGGAGTTTGTTAATAGGATATTTCATCCGAGGTTTGTCCTGCCATTGTCAACATTTGGAGCTCTTGTCGGTGGCACGTTATTGGTGAAGTGAGTAAAAAAGATAAGAAAAATTAAACCTGGTGTATGCCTGGCGCCTGTGCATTGCAATGGCCAATATCGTTGGCAATTATTCTATGCCATAGTCTGTGGCATACAATTCCTTAGTCTCTTTTGGGTTGCATGCATTGACTTTGAGTGTGAGAGACATGGGTTAAACTATGGTTAAAAACATTTCCATACCTTCAAGCAATTACGTTAAAGAATTCTTTATATAAAAAAAAAATAAAACAAATATTATTCCCGAAGCACACTCCAGCTCAGTCAGAGGAATTGGCATAGGGAAAGGGAAGAAAGGGAAGGAGCTGCAGTTTTAAACCGTGGTATATTTTGTCCAGTTCAGCATGAAACACAAAGCTTCATGTTTCATGCTGAACTGGACAAAATATACCGCGGTTTAAAACTGCAGCTCCTTCCCTTTCCCCTTCCCTTTCCGTATGCCAATTCCTTTAATTGAGCTGTAGTGTATGTCATGAGTATGAGTCATGTACAAAAAATGTCCTATTTTGTCCTAACTAAACTGTATGTGATTACGTAACCAATTTTTGGCACATGTCCCATCATCTTCACATCCTACGTCCACAGAGATTATATGACCGAGGCACGATGTCCAAGCCAGGCCAGGGTAGATGGCAAAACCATCATTGTGACTGGGGCAAACTCTGGCATTGGGAAAGAGACTGCCCTTGAGTTGGCCCAGAGGGGTAAGTTACCATGGTTATTAAGCTAAGTGTTAAAGCCAAGACCAATATATAATGTAGGCCTATGTATATATGTGGCATGAAAATACATCCATCATGAATAAGCAAAAGCTTAGCATATTTCCCAAGTGAAATATGAATTTCCTTGTTGGAGGAGCAGATCGGTCAAGATATGATATATATTTCTTACAAAAAGATAGTGTAACAGACACTTGTGCTAATTCAAGTAAAAGTTGACTAAAGAACTAGAGTAGCATTTCCTATTAAATGTTGTGTAATTAATGCTGTCTCATAATTGCATATCATATCATATCTAATTGACACACCCATGAGATGAAAAATGGACTGTACATCTGTATAAATAGAAGCCTTGATATCTTTTTGTCCCCATCCTTATTTATTTTCTTCTTTCCATAGGGGGGAAAGTGATACTTGCTTGCAGAGATGTGCAGAAAGCTGAGAAGGCCAAGGAGGAGATCATTTCAGCGAGTGGAAACAAGGATGTGAGAGCGATGGAGCTGGACCTTGCATCCCTGAAGTCAATACGCCACTTTGCAGAGAACTTATCATCAGGTAAGATGCGCGTGAGCTTTGCATCTTGTTATATGCTTTCAAAGAGGTCTTCAGACTTTTCTTCTTTCATTCTCTAATTGGATGAAGTTTTAATTTTGTAAAACATCTTATTTTACTCTTTGAAACCGGTGTTTAACGAAGCTTCAGATGTAATTTTCTGGTGATTTGAGAAATGTTTGTTAGAATGAAATATGATGTTAAGTTCAGTGTAAATGCAGTACCAATGCTGTCACATTATGACCATGTTTGAAAGTGAGTTAAAATGCATGACTTATGTGATAACTTATCCATGCAGTTGTTTCTGTGATATGTGTACTTTTCTAATCAATTCTCTCTTTTCTAATCTTGTCTAGATAAGGAAGATATTCATGTGTTGATCAACAATGCTGGAATAATGAGATGCCCCAACTGGAAGACTGAAGATGGTTTTGAAATGCAGTTTGGTGTCAATCATTTAGGTATGTATATATAATCACATTTCCCTTTACCAATGAGTCACTAAATGAAGGCTTTCTTCACACAAGTAGTATGTTAGACCCTGCTCGCATTCATTAGTCCTGATCACCTCAAAAAGAAAGCAGATGCTTTTTGAGATCATAAGCAGCACAAAAGTGACATCGATATATACTTTTTATTTTAAACAAAAGAATTCATTACTACAGTTTACAACATTTTGGATACCAATAATGTTTTTGCAAATATTTTTCAGGTAGAATCGTGCATCATAGACCAAATAAAGTCATGTTCTCAAACTATTATTATTAGTGATAAAAGTATGATTTGTTTGCCTCTTCATTGCATTATATTCAGGTCCCTTTTATTTGACAAATCTCCTTTTGGACAAGCTGAAATCATCTGCACCAAGTAGAATCATCAATGTGACTTCTGTGGCTCACAAAGTAGGTAAAATCAACTTTGAGGATATCAACAGCAAGGAGAGGTACAACTCTGCTGAGGCGTATGCCAACAGTAAGCTGGCCAATGTGCTCTTCACAAGAGAACTCAGCAGACGTCTGAAAGGTGCGCACTCTCAATGTCTTCATTTTTACCTTAAGGGCAGAAGTACAGACCTCAAAATTTAGATGTTAAAGATATAGTAGCTAAATAACCAGAATTCTGAAAGAAAACAACTTTGATGTTAGAGATATATTGTGAAAGAGTTTTACCCAAGAGGATTATTTCATAAAATCATACTAGGCACTCACACATGAGAGCAAACCTGAATGATAAATAAAAGTTACTTATACTGGTATTCCACCCATTAAAAGGGACATTGCCAGGAATGCTGCATATGGAGTGGATATGGTCTACATAGTGTATGTTTGTTGTTAGTGCCCATTACCCAATGTGTATAAAACACTGAGAGATGATTGGCTGCATTTACTATTATGCTTGTGTGCTCCCCCCCCCCCCTCCCCCTCGTTGCCAGGTAGCGGTGTGACAGCCAATGCTGTCCACCCAGGGGTAGTGAAGACCAGGATTGGGCGGCACACAGGCATGCACCAGTCTGGATTCTCCATGGCCGTACTGGGTCCCATCTTCTGGCTCTTTGTCAAGTCTCCCAAGCAAGGAGCACAGAACTCCATCTACTGTGCTGTGGCAGAGGATCTTCAAGACGTCTCGGGCCAGTACTTCCAGTGAGTCACTGCGCTGTCTGCCAGGAACTCATTCAGTGAAACCAGAAGTGGGAAATTAGGTTACATCTGGATATGGCATTGTCGCTTTCTTTTTGTGCTGTACAAATATGAAAACATGTGACCACCTGTTCATAAATGGTAAATTTGTTGTCTCCTTTCTATGGCCTTTATATACAGGTATCACTGTATTTATGTCATAGTGAATACACTGCAATCATGCAATGGTGCCATTTTAATTTGACCCCTGACCAAAAGTATATTGAACCAGAGGAAGAACAACATTAAGTGGGTAGAGTAGAATGAAACCAATTTACAGTGTCACATAAGTGTTAAAAGAATGATTGAATACCAGGTGAATGATTATTGGAATGATGTCATAGCAATAAAACTGTAATGCTATGTGTTGTTACATATTTTTAATTGATGTTTTCAATGTTCTTTGTGTGTCTGCAGAGATTGTAAGCAGTATCAGTGCCACGTCAGTGGGCAAGATGACGAGGCTGCAGCCAAGCTGTGGGACGTCAGCTGTCAGCTTACAGGTCTGCCAAGAGCTACCCAGGGAAATAGTGCTGACTCAGCACAACCAGCTGAGCAGAATGAGGGATCAGAAAGATGACAGCACTCATCAAATGACTGTGTAAATGGAGCAGTGGCAAAGGGCTCTAGACCAGTGAGAACACATTCAGTAGTGGCCTAGGTTGAATATGAGTGCAAGAAGACCAGTCTGTTCGCCTCATAGATGTCAAGCTGGCCCAGTTTTGAGTGAAGTGAAGTGCACGGCATGCATACCAGTAACATCTTCTGAGATTATTTGCCTCCATGTTAATGTGGACGAAGTAATTCAGTGGGGCGACATGACCACTTTTATGGAACTGTTAATATTTGATTGATTTTCCAAGATTTTCCTCTCTCGTTGTTGCAAATATACTAGAAAAGAATGCAGAGATTCTGCTAACCAACTAAAACAACAAATATTGAACAGTAATTTGTTCAGTGCTTTTCATACATTATCAGTGATCCTCATTCAAAGTATTATCTGTGCTTATTCTTATATTCAAAATTTCGGTAAATTTAGAATTATGTCACCAAGATTTTAAGATGTATCCCCTTATAAAAACCAAAAACTTTAAGAAAATGACACACCTGGTATATCGTTCTACCTTTTGACCTCTAGATGACCTTTGACCTCACCATCCTCATCAACACACATGTGGTATTACCCAAGGCTCATTTGTACCAAGTATGAACACAATTGATCAAGAAATAAAGAAATTAGAGCATGTTCAACCAAAACTTTTTGGTGACAGACTAACGGGAAAAGTTATTACTAGTTCTCTGCCGAACTTCATTCAGGCAAGACAAAAATGTATCCTCATAAATGTTTGTAGTTTGTAATGCTGTCGAACAATTTGTACAAAGTAACCTTTACATCAATATTTCTTTTGCAAGTGACATGGATAGCTTCTATGAATCCTTCATATAGGCAAAGAAACAAGATATGATGCATGGAAAATTGTTTTTAAGGATTCAACTTTCCAGTGATATCAAGCTGTGTGAGATGAATAAAGTGTCAGGTATTGATGTTCAGTCGTTACTGTAGTGATGGATTGTCTCAAGGAAGATTGGGCTTGCAATGTTGGAATTAAAATATTACATATTTCATCAAGGATGTGATCTTATATTTCTTGTTCTCTTCATATTCTGGTATGATTGTATGAAGTTTATTATGCATGTATTGTCATTGTGCTAGTACATGTAACTGAATGGGTTGTTTGCATAAAAAGTACCAATTGCCCTAGCATTTTGCTTGAATCCATGTTGCCTTTGTGCATACAGATTCAAGCAAAAGGCCAGCACAATCAATTTGCTCCTTTTTTATTCATGATTTTAACACACTTGCATAGTGAGAAAGAAGTGAATAACCTTAATGAACAAGAGCAAAAAGGCAAAAAGTGAGAAAGAAAACCCAGCAGAGATGAAAGAAGATGGGTGATTAGTTTTGGTTTGAATAAAGAGAGGGAGAGAGAAAGAGAAATAGAGGAAGACAGGAAAGAGAAAGGTAAATACGTTAATACTGTAGAATTCTTTCAACCAATTTGAACAACATTACGGGGTTTCACATTCACACACCGATTCACATACAGATTTACAATGCAAAACACACACTCACACTTGTCATCAGTGATTTCATATACAAAAGATAGACAGGAGTGTGGATGAGAACAAATACATGTACACTCCAGCTCAAAGGAATTGGCATAGGGAAAGGGAAGGACCCACAGTTTTAAACCGAGGTATATTTTGTCCAGTTCAGCATGAAACACGATGCTTTAGCCTAAAAAGCATCTTGTTTCATTCTGAACTGGACAAGATATACCTCGGTTTAAAACTGCGGCTCCTTCCCTTTCCCTTTCCCTATGCCAATTCCTTTGAGCTGGAGTGTACATTTAATGATTGTAGATGGATGTATGGTGATGATGAGGGGCAGAGAGAAAGAGAGAAAATATATTCAGTACTTCAATATCCAATACTTAAGTATATTTTGTCTTGATGTAATGTGTCTACTGTGCTTCTTTTGAATCCTGTCCATTAAGTGTATTAATGGTGAATGAATCATATTTTCAAAAGGAGATGTTACAAAAGGAAAAATTATTTGAAGTTAATTCACTTTAAATCCTGAAACTTTAATACTGGACAGTACTTTTCACACATATTCACGATGATACACACAGATTTAAATGTAACTGGATGAATAAACTTCCTTTGGTGTAACATTGCTACTTAAAAGACTTCTCCCCAAGAAGAAATTGCCTTTCAGTTTCAATAATAAGCAAATATATCGGAGCATCTTTAGGTGAAATTTCAAGGAAATCCAACATCTTACCCTGTTTGATCAGGCAACATCTACATGTAATTACATTACTGAACTTGTAAGTCTAGCTTTAAAGAAATGAATGCTTACTTAGGATATAAAGTAGATCAGGTGTACCGTCACCTTACAATACCTTGGATATTCAATTTGTATTTCCTTTCAACAAGTTCAACATTTGTTCACGATTCATACATTTATCTTTTGATATACAATCATAAATAAACATACAAAATTATACATTTCTAATAAGTAAATGACAATCATTGGAACAGTCTCTTCAAATAGCATTTAAAGACAGCCCGTCCCTTTTTCAGATCACTACAAAACCATCGAAACATTGGCAAAACATATAGAGAAGTGTTAGCAAGCTGTATATTCATAATTTGAAACTGATACGTAGTGTAATATTCAAATAATGCACGTAAACAACGTCTGATTAATAGTCTTTACCTCAGGCTCTTAGCAGTTTGTGTTGAAATATCTGCTTCATTGATTAATCGGTTTATTAAATTATGAAACGCATTATGAAAATAAATTGTTCTATAGAAGGAATCATCTCCAAAGTTTGGTAATTACTCATAAAATTAGGATTTCACACATGCATAATAACAACACAGATACTGTTACAAAGACTAATACTTTTTTCGTAATACGAAAAAACTCGGTATGAAATTTAACGGCTGAAATTTTTGCATATACAGAAAGCTTCAACATGCTTTATTCTTAGAAATGGTCTTGAATCACACTTTCTTCAATTTACGATCGTGATAGACGGTTTCAAATTTTAAGCTTGCAAAAGGGACGGACAGTCTTTAAGTTTTCTTTTAAAATAGTCCATTCCTTTTGCCATCCCAAAATACAAAGATACCTAAACATCACAGCATATATAAGAAAATATTGTTTATACATGTATCAGTAACCCGTATTGTGCCATTTGTGGATTATTTCACCATGGATACCTATTAATATCAAATATGAGGTACACCATTCAACACTTTGATAACTTACAGTTTCTGTTTTTCTTGATTGGATTTTCAAAGTTCAACCACCACAACTAATAATAAATGTATATTTTTGTTTTCTTTTCCTCATCTGAGAGAAAGTCACTGCAATATCCACATGCAGATCATCCACACAAGCTGGCATTCTAAAACAAACATAGGCCCTCTGTGATTCACGTCAAACAGTTTCTTTCCCTTGACAGGACTATCCCGTCATCATCTTTCTTTGCTTGAACTCTGATGCTCTTCCGTTGACCCAGCTTTTGGAACAGGTGTTTCATTTAGTTGCTCATTCTCCTTCTCTTGAGTGAAAGTCCCTGCACGATCTACACTCCCAGTCTGTAGCATTTTCAACTGTCGCTCTGCTCTTCTGATAATGTGCTCTACCCTCAAGAGATCTGTGCGAGGAATCTTTGCATTCTTTCTGAACTCATACTGGATTTGCGGTTTCACCCCAGGCTTGCTCTCAGCAACTCGCAAGAAGGACTTGTAGAGTTGCAAGACTTGTAGCTGTAGCTTACTGTGTCTTGCCATCCTTACACTGGTTAAGCTGGATGCGAAATAAAAGAAATATGGGAGAAATAAAAACAACAGTTGTATGGAAAATGTAATTACATGTCCACAGATGAAGTAAAATTCCATGACAAAAACAAATATAACCAATAAAAAACATGTTTTTTCCTTCTTAGTTCCTACTATACCTTATCATAGTACATATGCTTTTGTGATGCATATACCTAGTCCTAGATAGAATAAGACCCAAAAAAGCCTCTGTACGAACATATAATGATAACAATTACAAAACCTGTATCATTTTCGTTCATTAATTAACATGATTATTATTAATATTAAATGAGCATCAGTTGTTGAATTTGGAATATAAGTTATGTATGATTGAAAATGATGCGTATTTGACACTGACATAACAAAGCAGGTCATAGTTTTGCCTCAGCTCAGCATCAACGAAGTGAGGAGTCTTCACTGGAAATGTGTGGATAGTAGTATCAGACTCACTGACTCAGAGGCCATCCTGCCTTCCTGGATCTGGGTTTGGCAGGTCTATTTTTTACAAGATCACTTTATTCAGAAACAATAACACAGCCCAGGACATACTCATCTTACTGCGACCAGCCCGCTCACGCAGTGAGCGGGCTGCGTAGCACGGAGCTTTGAAGTAAGGAAGTCGAGATTAGCAGTGATTATATTAGTTGGTTTCAGCAATTCTGTAACTCAAATCTCAAATCTTTTGCACATATTTACGTAAAATATATACCTGAATTATTCCGTAGTTGGTTTGAAGATGAATTTAATCCATGTTGTATTTTTAAAAATTGTTTTCGACCTGAAGTTGTTCAGAATCGCACGACAGCAGCTGCGATGCAAAACTTAATGCGCATGCGCCAGTTCCCCTTTACCGTGTACGTTTTTGAAGCAGCCAAGATGGCAGCCTCGGCAAACCGTATTTGTTACAAAGATCATGATCGTATGTGAGGAGGAAATTTGTAACGTTGCTTAGCATTTTCAAGCAATTTTATAGCTCAGGTATACATTCAATACATTTGGCCATTTATATGTGATAAATGTACTTGAAATGAATAATTCATTCATGTGCACGGGTTGATTTCTCGGTAGTCGGACCAGACATGCCGGGAAATTGGTGGCGAGCCCTCAGGACGCTCCCGCTGCGCGGGAGCAGTCCCGGGGCTAATACTCATCATAGCTTGATTACTGCCAGATACAGGACGAGAAACACACAGTCACAGAGAAAAACATGATAGACTCCATATAAAAAAGTTACAGTACAGGAATTAAATGTCCGTTTGTTGTTGCTTAGAAGTTTTTATTACTCAAGGAAAGAAAACTTTACACAAAAATCTATGAATGGGCCAATACTTACAATTCACGCTGACGTCTGCTGCGTGTGATTTTCGATAGACGGAAACGCGGATTGCTGGTGCTTCAGTTCTTCCCCGCCAAGTTAGTTGTTAGTTAAACTTAATAAAATTGCGACATCATTTATGAAAGCTGATTACATCATAATATGTTGTTCTACTCTTATGGTCGAGAAATCCTTGATGGTTTTTCATTTTATTTCAATCAATCAACCGTTACGCAATCTCCGTTACATTAGGGAGATATTTGCATTTGATTATCGCCAGTTCGTTGACAAAATAAGTCGTAAGTCACTCACTAGCGTACGCATGTGGCAACCTTCCAATGAAGCGTTCTGAAAGTTTACGATCAAAACAGTGGTTAAAACGCCAAATACCAAATGTGAGGAGTCCAAAAAGGCAAAATGCAAGATCAAGTTCAAGAATAAAAGACACACTCGAGCTGATAACCCACGAATTTTTACCGTGGTAAGTAACGTTAGATTATATCTGTAACACATGCCAGTTCAGCTCAGACTACATTGCATGTATAATACTAGAACCGGCGTTATAATCTAAAATGTGGATGATTACCAAGTGAAACCTGCTCAACATGTAGCCCCATATACTTATTATGGTGTACGGCAAGTTTACATTTTATTTTGGGGCAACTTCATCATCAAGTTCATGCATGTTGTTATGAAAAGTAGATTTTAATGGCATGGTATACTATTGCGTATTGTGAATGACTTAATACATGAAATGGCGTTATTGATATCATTGGTAAATGTTAATGATAGTGACTGCCTTCATGGTCATGGACTTACTGCGACCAGCCCGCTCACGCAGTGAGCGGGCTGCGTAGCACGGAGCTTTGAAGTAAGGAAGTCGAGATTAGCAGTGATTATATTGGTTGGTTTCAGCAATTCTGTAACTCAAATCTCAAATCTATTGCACTTATTTAAGTAAAATATATACCTGAATAATTCCGTAGTTGGTTTGAAGATGAATTCAATCCATGTTGCATTTTTAAAAATTGTTTTCGACCTAAAGTGGTTCAGAATCGCACGACAGCAGCTGCGATGCAAAACTTAATGCGCATGCGCCAGTTCCCATTTACAGTATACGTTTTTGAAGCAGCCAAGATGGCAGCCTCGGCGAACCGTATTTGTTACAAAGATCATGATCATATGTGAAGAGGTAATATGTCACGTTGCTTAGCATTTTCAAACAGTTTTATAGCTCAGGTATACATTCAATACATTTAGCCATTTATATGTGATAAATGTACTTGAAATGAGTAATTCATTCATGTGCACGGGTTGATTTCTCGGTAGTCGGACCAGACATGCTGGGAAATTGGTGGCGAGCCCTCAGGACGCTCTCGCTGCGCGGGAGCAGTCCCGGGGCTAGGTCATGGACATGGTTAATGGTTGGACGTCTATGGACGTGCATCAATCAGATAAAAATTTACATCTCCTTTGTCATGTTTGTTGGGAATAAGGATGTAAACCGTTTGCATCACCATCCAGACCAAGACTCTTCCCTGGTTGAAACTCTTGTTTTTTCTCTCAACAGACAACCATGGCCACTCTTTCTGGACTTCTCATACGTATGCAGCGCCTTGGTAAGGTGCCAGTCCGCTCCACCAGCATCCTCTCTCAATTCATCCTACAGGGAAGCAGGGAAGACATGGCTAATCCAACCAGAGGCAGAGCCAGGAGCTGCAGCCTGTGTCATGTCCCGCCCATCCATGGCTACTCTTACAGAACACTGATGTCATCCGGATGTAGGGAGAACCAGAGGAGGGACTGGCTGCATTCTGCTGAGTTTCGGCCGGATATTGATCTGGAGTATCTCAGTCAGAACGCTGAGAAAATCGCACAGAGTATCAGCCACAGAAAGGGCAACATTGACGTTCATGAAGTTGTAAGTCTGCAAGTCTTGTCTTTAAATGCATTTAACTTCATACAGATGATTGTGATATTTTGTAGCACTTATTCTTGTGATAAAAATTTTTCCATTCATATCCTATTTACTAGCTTGGAAAGATGAAGCATTTTCAGCAGTTGCAGACTACAGTCCAAAGACTTCAGCACGAGCTACAGAACTGCAGAGCAGAGGTATGTTAGGATGGAGGGTTGAATTGGATGTTAAGCACAGTGAACAACTAGTGCACAAATATATGCAGTACCGGGGTAGTAGAAAATCTACAGCACTATGTGATCTTCATGACAATATTGCTTGTGGTCTAAAGCACAATACTCCATACTCTAAACATTACATTTCTTCCAAACATTGTTATTAAACTATATAAAGGTAGTACCATGTGGTACTTGCTAAATTATTTTGGGTAGTCTGATAAATATGACAATTTGATAGCTCCCTTTAACAGTTTGTTAGTCTTTGATAATTCAATCAGACGAGTTCTGGGCTTTTGGGATTCCTTTGCCTACAGTTCGCATACACTCACTATACAAGAATTGTTAAAAGATAGTCAAGCAAGATGTAACTACTGTAGGCCTACATATCAGTGTCTTCTGTCTTCAAATTATGATGTTCAAGATTACGTGAAGGTTATGTGAATAGACAGACATATAGTGAAAAGTTACACATTATAACCCATACATCTTGTGATGATTAGAATGCACTGGTTTGTTTCAGGATGTTGGTGCTTTGGAGGGTCGTGTGAAGGAAGAAATGGCTCAGCTGGCTGAGGCTGAGAGGGATTTCTACCGGCTTGCTATTGGGCTCCCGAACAACACTCATCCTGATGTGGTGAGACTCGGTGCTGTCATCAGACAGGATCATACTAGAAAGAAACTTGAATTCTGATCATGATCAGATAAAACCCTTGAGTACCTTTGTCATTACTGAACAGTAGAAATCACCATCTTTCTTTTCAGAAAGCTTGTTCAGCACTGTCAATGATGATGTTATGTAGTATACAATCATGATATTTGTATTACATAGCATGAATGAAATTGTCAAATTAATAATAATGTAAACAAAAAAATTAGCCTTGTTGAGTTCTTCAGGTGCATTCAACAAATTTGATTCATAACTAAATGTATGCATTGACTAAGATACATTGAGCACTGTTTGTGTAGAAGTAGCTTGCGTGGTATTGGTGTTGTTCTAGAACCTGACATTAAGAGGGAAATCTATTAAAGGTTACATTAGTTAAAAAGGCGAACTAGAAGGCATTACTTCTGAAAACTGATGTATTTCAAAACAAATTTGTGGCAGTTAATTGAGCTACATTACCTGTAATTTTGGAGTGAAAGTTGATGGCCAACTGATTGATTTTGATTATCCACACAAAGCAATTTTATTATTCATCCATCTTTATGTAATTCAACACAAAACGACATAACAAATAAAGAACTTACATAGAACCCAGGACAGAGGCTTAAAGTGAAATAAATTCTGCCACCTGTAGGGAAATGATGATTTATAAAATACAAAATATGGTACAATACACATGAGTGAAAAGCATTTCATAACCACAATCGTGCCAAATCACTTGTTGATGTTAATCTTTAACCGTTCACTTGTTCCCCATCTTCAGCCTTTGGCAGACGATGCAGAGCCTGTACTGATGGAGGAAGTTAACAGGAAGCCCTCCTTTGACTTCCCGGTCAAAGGTCATGTGGAGCTGGGAGAGAGTCTGGACATCATCAGATTAAAGTAAGTGTCTTCTGTCTGATTCTCAGCTATGTGGCATACATACAGGCTGCATGCTATATGTCGGTATGCATGTTCTTGGGTGTTCTATTTTCTATATTCGTCTATTCTCTTTTATTCTGTCCTTTGTTTTGCTGTATGCGCATTCCGTACAATTTTGCCATAAGTAATGCTATTTTTATTGTCACATCAGTATGCTGTAATGAATTCTTTGATTTGATAGCTTTGGGTAAGTGATCTCTCACAGAATAAGATGACTTGTAAAAGCAATACAATGCAAATCAATATGGATTGTGCAGTTCATTCCTACATTATCCCTGATATTTTGTTCTCTCTCCTCTTCTTTTACAGAAACCTTGGTCACACCACCGGTCATAGATCCTATTTCTTGAAAGGTGCTGGTGCTATGTTGGAGGATGCTCTGACAAGGCTTACCATAGACCGGCTGGTACACAGACATGGATTCATGCTGCTCAAAGTGCCTGATATTATCAGTCCTATTGTGTTTGTAAGTTTGAAAATTCTGCACTTATTCAGAACTAGAGACATGCATTGTCAGCAAGTTAACCTTTATTTTCTCTCTCCTGAGTGTTGTCCCTCACCAGACTAATTTCCATTTCTGAAATTTGATGATTTAAGGTGTTATTCAAAGTAAACCACAGTGATTTGATTAGTGGTTTGTACCTCAGATAACACGATTACTATTTGAGTGTGCACTTTATGCACTTCCAGTATGCATATATGCACTTAATTGTCACAGTGAATTTGCTTCTCAAATTAAATATGAAGAAGTTTGTGTTTATTTATGTGGAAGCTATTTGTAATCAGTCCATTAACATACCTGGTTTCTCAGACCATGACAAAATGACGCATTTCATCTTCCTATTTTATTAAATGTTGTAGATTTTTTATAACTGAGTTGATGAAAGAATAGTTCATGATGTCCTCCCAGATGTAGTGATAGTATCTTGACCCTGTGTGTATCTTGTTTGTTTGTAGGAAGGATGCAGTGATAGCATCTTGACCGCCGGTGTATCTTGTATGTTTGTAGGAAGGATGCAGTGATAGTATCTTGACCCTGGGTGTATCTTGCTTGTTTGTAGGAAGGATGCAGTGATAGTATCTTGACCCTGGGTGTATCTTGTATGTTTGTAGGAAGGATGCAGTGATAGTATCTTGACCCTGGGTGTATCTTGTTTGTTTTTAAGAAGGTTGCAGTGATAGTATCTTGACCCTGGGTGTATCTTGCTTGTTTGTAGGAAGGATGCAGTGATAGTATCTTGACCCTGGGTGTATCTTGTATGTTTGTAGGAAGGATGCAGTGATAGTATCTTGACCCTGTGTGTATCTTGTGCGTTTGTAGGAAGGATGCAGTGATAGTATCTTGACCCTGGGTGTATCTTCTATGTTTGTAAGAAGGATGCAGTGATAGTATCTTGACCCTGGGTGTATCTTGTATGTTTGTAAGAAGGATGCAGTGATAGTATCTTGACCCTGGGTGTATCTTGTGTGTTTGTAGGAAGGATGCAGTGATAGTATCTTGACCCTGGGTGAATCTTGTGTGTTTGTAGGAAGGATGCAGTGATAGTATCTTGACCCTGGGTGTATCTTGCTTGTTTGTAGGAAGGATGCAGTGATAGTATCTTGACCCTGGGTGTATCATGTATGCTTGTAAGAAGGATGCAGTGATAGTATCTTGACCCTGTGTGTATCTTGTTTGTTTTTAAGAAGGTTGCAGTGATAGTATCTTGACTGGCGGTGTATCTTGTTTGTTTGTAAGAAGGATGCAGTGATAGTATCTTGACCCTGGGTGTATTTTGTATGTTTGTAGGAAGGATGCAGTGATAGTATCTTGACCCTGTGTGTATCTTGCTTGTTTGTAAGAAGGATGCAGTGATAGTATCTTGACCCTGGGTGTATCTTGTCTGTTTGTAAGAAGGTTGCAGTGATAGTATCTTGACCCTGGGTGTATCTTGTTTGTTTGTAGGAAGGATGCAGTGATAGTATCTTGACCCTGGGTGTATCTTGTTTGTTTGTAAGAAGGATGCAGTGATAGTATCTTGACCCTGGGTGTATCTTGTTTGTTTGTAAGAAGGTTGCAGTGATAGTACCTTGACCCTGGGTGTATCTTGTATGTTTGTAGGAAGGATGCAGTGATAGTATCTTGACCCTGGGTGTATCTTGTATGTTTGTAGGAAGGATGCAGTGATAGTATCTTGACCCTGGGTGTATCTTGTCTGTTTGTAAGAAGGTTGCAGTGATAGTATCTTGACCCTGGGTGTATCTTGTTTGTTTGTAAGAAGGATGCAGTGATAGTATCTTGACCCTGGGTGTATCTTGTCTGTTTGTAAGAAGGTTGCAGTGATAGTATCTTGACCCTGGGTGTATCTTGTATGTTTGTAAGAAGGATGCAGTGATAGTATCTTGACCCTGGGTGTATTTTGTATGTTTGTAAGAAGGATGCAGTGATAGTATCTTGACCCTGTGTGTATCTTGTTTGTTTGTAAGAAGGATGCAGTGATAGTATCTTGACCCTGGGTGTATCTTGTCTGTTTGTAAGAAGGATGCAGTGATAGTATCTTGACCCTGGGTGTATCTTGTTTGTTTGTAAGAAGGTTGCAGTGATAGTACCTTGACCCTGGGTGTATCTTGTATGTTTGTAGGAAGGATGCAGTGATAGTATCTTGACCCTGGGTGTATCTTGTATGTTTGTAGGAAGGATGCAGTGATAGTATCTTGACCATGTGTGTATCTTGTTTATTTGTAGGAAGGCTGTGGAATGAGAACAGAGGGTCTCCATACACAGGTCTACCGGCTGTCCTCCAAACATCACAACACTGATATGTGCCTGGCTGGAACAGCTGAAGTAGGCATCGCAGGTAACTTACAATGAGCATTATGACAAATACCTTGTACGGTGCACACAATTTTGGCTATGTCACTTGGAGCTCTTTTGGCAAGGAGAAATAGAAAAACCGGTCACCTTACGTTGTCAATACGAGAGGGTGTCTTTAGATACCTATCATCGATGAAAAGTGATGAAAGGATGGACCCAGCAACAAATGGTGATATATTATCATGCTCTTGCCCTTTTCCCTTGAAATTGAAAGATGAATCAAAGTGCTCTGTTGAGGAGGAAAGGTTTTGTCATTAACCCTTTGTATGTCAGCTCTGTGTGGTTTGTGTGAAAAATTAATCAAAAACGCATAAAAGGGTTAAATATGAAATATAATTACGCTAGTGACCATCCCCTTGATCCAGTGAGCATGTCTTGGGTTGTTGACCAGGTTACTTCCTGAACAAGACTCTCTCTGAGGAGCAGCTTCCCATGAGAGTGGCCGCCATGAGCCGCTGCTTCCGGGCTGAGACAGCTCACAGCGCTGAAGCCAGAGGACTCTACAGGGTCCATCAGTTCACTAAGGTATGTCAGCCAATATGTACTGTACTCACATTCATAAACGACACACAGTGATCAAATCACTGATTGGAACATGTTACAAATCATTGTCAAGCCAGGACAAGACTAAAATCAGTTAATAAAAGTGATCAGAATGAAGAATATTTATGAATCTTATGAAGAAAGATACTTTCCATTGGGTGTGTACTTAAAATCACTAAAATGAGCCAAAGTTGGGATGACATCTTGCGAAAGCATTGTGGCGTAGCTGTGGTATGTACGCAATTTTGGTTTCAAAAGTTGAGCAAGACTACAAAGAAAAAAGTTACCCAATTTTGCTGCGATATTTGTCGTATTTAGAATGATTACGTAAAATCTTGCGGCCTGCTTGGGTCTTGATTTGAATGTTAAAACAAATATGGAGGGGTCCTTATATTGAAGTCTGCTAGATAGAGCAGCACTCCTTCTCACTGATCAATGAAAAGCTTGAAGTTTGATGAGCTAAAGATGAACGGTGTTTTCGTGACCAGGTGGAGATGTTCAGTGTGACGGCCAATGAGACGGGGCAGGAAAGCGAGGAGGTCTTCCTGGAGCTAGCTGGCCTGCAGAGGGAGCTGTTCTCTGACCTCGGGCTGCACTTCCAGTAAGGACAATTCCACAAACTCTGTTGCCAATTTGTCTTAAAAATCTCTTCTTTAGTTGCATCTTGATGATATATGAAGGATATTTGTGGGTGTTTATTTCTTTTTATGTACCGTATTCTGCAATGAATTCATGACTGTCAACAATGTTGCTGTCATCTTTGTCACTTTTTTGTATTTAGATGACATGGTAGTGAGTCACTGGAATATCAAACAGAAAAAAGACTCTGAAATAAGTCAACCTATGCAAGAAAGACAATCTAATATTCAGTGGATTGTACACCTGTTATTCTCTTTTTCTAGGGTCCTAGACATACCAGCCCATGACCTAGGAGCCCCTGCCTATAGGAAGTTAGGGTTAGGGTTAGGGTTAGAATGAACCATGGCTGTTATCCTCTCTGCTCTCTGTATCTCAGGGTCCTAGACATGCCAGCTCATGACCTAGGAGCCCCTGCCTATAGGAAGTTAGGTTTAGGGTTAGGTTTAGAGTGAACCATGTCTGTCATCCTCTCTGCTCTCTGTATCTCAGGGTCCTAGACATGCCAGCCCATGACGTAGAAGCCCCTGCATATAGGAAGTTAGGTTTAGGGTTAGGGTTAGAATGAACCATGGCTGTCATCCTCTATGCTCTCTGTATCTCTCAGGGTTCTAGACATGCCAGCCCATGACCTAGGAGCCCCTGCCTATAGGAAGTTAGGTTTAGGGTTATGGTTAGAGTGAACCATGGCTGTTATCCCCTATGCTCTCTGTATCTCTCAGGGTTCTAGACATGCCAGCCCATGACCTAGGAGCCCCTGCCTATAGGAAGTTTGACATGGAGGCTTGGATGCCACACAGAGAGGCGTATGGAGAGGTTTCCAGTACTTCAAACTGCACAGACTTCCAGAGCAGAAGACTCAACATTAAGTATACCCCAGACTCGGGAGGTCCAGCTAAATACACACACACAGTGAGTCTAATAGAATGCTGTCGTTGGGTGCATTGATGATGAAATAACCCACCAGTCGAACATCTATGGTGAACTGTGCTGCCTGTTTGATGATATTGATTACATGATTTGATACTGTACCACATTGGTCTAAACTCATCCTGACTCAACTCTTTAATTACAATATCCAGGTAGAATTTTTTTTCGATAAGTTGTATCAACAAATCCTAATGTAAATTAGTATTTATGAGGACGGCCTAACAATATGTGGGTGAAGAAACATCTAGTCTCACACAGGTGCATGGCACAGACAGGCTATCATGGAAAAGAACCATATATACAATGAAACATCTGACCAATTAGTGTGGGGGAAAAAAATATCAACATTGAAATCAGCTCTAACATTTAAACTGTTAGTAAAGTGCAGTTGTCTGCAGTTTGGCCAAATACACCAGATATTATGATTTTTGACCAAATATCTAAAGGGATGTTTGCATGAAGTACCTAGTGAGAAAGCCATTAAGCTGTTATGATTGTTCTCAACCCTGTGGCTGTCGTTCCTTTTCTCTTGCAGCTGAATGGCACAGCGTGTGCAGTACCCAGACTGATTCTGGCCATCCTAGAGACCTATCAGCAGAGAGATGGTAGCGTAGCTATCCCAGAGGTTCTCCAGCCCTACATGGATGGGATCAAGGAGATCACCAAGCCCTCAGGAGGTCGTCTGCACTTCACTAGGTTGTGATGTCAGACTAATCCTGGAGACCTATCAGCAGAGAGCCCTATCAGCTGAGAGATCTATCAGCTGAGAGATCTGTCAGCAGAGAGACATCAACCTAGCCATCCCAGAGGTTCTCCAGCCCTACATGGATGGGATGAAGGAAATCATCAAGCCCACAGGAGGCCATCTGCACTTTACTAGGTTGTGATGTCAGACTGATCCTGGAGACCTATCAGCAGAGACATCAACCTAACCATCCCAGAGGTTCTCCAGCCCTACATGGGTGGCGTCAAGGAGATCACCAGGCCAAGAGGATGGCATCTGCACTTCACCAGGTTGTAAAGTGATATCCCTTGCATCTTGACAAGCTGCCACTCTCCACCAAGGAACACCTATCACTATGGTGTGCATGTGAGTGGATGGCCTGGAAGTCATTGACCAGGTTTCAGACGAGGGTGGATAAGATAATGGGGATATGTAGATGTAGCTGACTCTAAACATCAAGCTATGCCTCATTGACTGAGATACCCACTCCTAGCCCAGCAGTGTTTTCATGGGTGATCCGATGGTAGCCAGTGCTTGCATGGGTGATCTGATGGTAGCCAGTGAGAAGGCACATCACTGGGTCAAGTCTGGCCCAACATGAGCAATGGTTATTTGATGGTTATTTGATGGTTATGACAGACGATCTGAGACATGAATGAATGGGATGAAGGATATCATCAAATCTATATGGAGGTTTATCTGGAAGAGCTCTTGTTAGCTCCTTTTGGTCCCAAATCTTAAAATGGGGAATTTGGTAGAAACTCCTCTTTAAAGTGAGGGTAGCCCTTTAGCAGGGTGAAAAATAAATTGTCTGATTACCACGAAAAATGAAAGAAAATACTTTATTAAAACTTTCCTCACAATGTTAGAACTGGAAAGTGATTTTCATTGGAATTATAGAAATTGCTTGATTTTACCGCTTCATGTAGCCGAGAGACCGAACCGCTGTGAATGCTTTGATGCGAACAATGGAATATGAATCTGTCCGCTATGAAACAGGTTGTGTCTAACATATGTAAGTATGGATAGTTTTTTGCTTTTCCTGAAAAGGTTCATGAAGCTGTGACAGTGAGATTTCATACATTAGATCTTTAGGATGTACATTTTTGAGTACCATGACCTTTTTGAAAGGGCTACACTGTCTTTCAAAAGTACTGGGGGGTGATTCACCAAGCTGTTCGTAAGTTGCTAACGACTTTATGAACGACTGGTGATCCCTTCTTGTGCTAAATCAGATTCTCAATGAACAAAGTGTGGTCGCATTTAGCACAAGAAGGGATCACCAGTCGTTCGTAAAGTTGTTCGTAACTTACAAACAGCTTGGTGAAACACCCCCCTGGAAGTACAGTATTGTGAATCTCAAATAGGGAATGGAATAAAGGTATGAAATAAACCATGTCAATCACTAGTCAATGTTTTCCATTTGTGTGTGGCAATAGACCGGTTTACTAATGTAGTCAAATTTATGGATGTTTCTTCCCTCGGGGCCTAGTAACGAGTTATCCGGAGTTAACCTGTACCTAACAAAAAACCCCGTTATAACGAGGGGGACGGGACCCACACTTTTTCCTCGCTATAGCCGATTGCTCGCTATATCAGTACATGATCAAAACATACAGAAACAAATGCATCTATAGGACTATTCCAACAATAACATATCTACCGCTAGGACTGTAATATAAATGGCTTTGCAAGCATTCTAAACTGAATTCATGACCTAAAAATTCACTAAAATGTCTAACAGCACAGTTGAAAATGTAAATAAATGACACTTCCAACACCTCCGTTTACCCACAAATGAAGCAGCGGGGAGGCCCAGTTACCCGGCCGCGCCTGCCGTCATGACTGCGTGTTAGCAATGAATGATCTTTGAACGCTATCTGCATGCATGCGCGGCCGCGGTCGTACACGCGCGGTGTCACACGTGTTTAGAGGCTTTTGCCATGTAAGTGCGTGAGCGGGACTGTGTTGATGGTTGGGCGCGGGGGCGTGCAATACCTAGAGCCGTATAGAGATACGGCTCTGGCAGTACCGCACGCATGTAATGTGGACATATGCATGTGTGGTTGTGTGTGTGTGTGGATTCTTGAACGGTGTGTGTGTGATCAGCGTTTAACGGCGCGAAGAAAATTGCCTGTGCTGTTGTTGCATTTCCCTCCCTGGTCGGCGTGGCTGAAGGGAGTTCTCGTAATAACGGAGTCAATTTCCTTTCTTTTTCTTTATTCTTGGGCTGGGAATTTGCCTCGCTATAGCAGAAATTTCGCTATAGCCGATCTCGTTATATAAAAACAGAATGCACAGAGGTCTATGGAAGAAAAATCGGGACCCAAGAAATGTCCTCGTAATAGGAGGGTTCTCGCTATACCCGAGCTCGTTATAACGGGGTTTCCCTGTACTTGGAATCCACTTTGCATGCATTAGTTGTTACTATGTTGGGCAAACCTCGGACAAGCTTTCCTGTTGTCAGGGACAACCTTTGTTGAACTGGTATGCATAAAATTTGAATATGTTAGTAAACCGGTCTATTACATTGTGAAACATGATATATTAAACAGAAATACATTTATTTGTGCGCAACTCATGTTTACATAGCAACATCTCATCTCTTAGTCTTTTTGAGTTTGTTTAGATATTGTATGCCAACACTGCTGGGACCAAGACAAACAGGAATAGGATAACAAGTGACACACCAAATTCCATCTATCACCAAAATCAATCTTTATTGTTGCCATCTATAAAGACACAATTACATAAACTGCATTAAAAGTGTTTAGATTGATTTTCGACAAAACAATTTTTAAAAAGGATTCAGAAATTACACCATCCGAAGAAGGAAAAGTTCATGCAATTATTACATTCTCTCATAGTCTGTATGGGTTACTGGTATGTGGCTCACTGGTTACGTGAACTGCCAATTTGTTTTTCGAATAACATTACTGGCAAGATTCAGCACATTTGACTTTCACATATCAGTAGCCAGACGGGGAAAATTTGACGGTCATAAACAAGTTACATGATTGTTTTCATGAGAGACCACACGGATGTGCCCACGATTTATGTTAACAATATTTGTATGAAATAGTTTACCACATATGGTTATTCATTAACATCAAGTGATCGTCCCTGTGATAGCAAACTATTTTGCATTATCCAAGTCTGCTGGCTTTAATAGTTTACCTCATATCCTACTCTTCCAGCAAACATCACATTAATATCTCGTAAGAAAACTGCAATATGGAGTGTGAAATAATATTACATTGACGATAACAGAATCAGTTTCATGCAGATAATATGAAAGTTAGGCATATTCTTACATTTTCTTGATATTTGATTGGATGCATAAGCATTTTGTCAATTCTAATTAAGATGATGAATAAAAACACATTCCACTGCTTCTCCCTTGCGTTATTCCTCTTTGAATGCGTAGCGTGAATTATTCAGGGAAGGCAGACAAAATCTCCACCTAGTACTGGTTATGATGGTAAAATAAACAAACACAGAAGAAGTAAACTCCTTGCATCTATTGATCATATTCTATTCTATAATAGCCACTTGCATATTGCATTTGATCTATACAAAAAATACACACACATCACCAAGGCTTGTGAGCACAACTTCTAAAAACATAAAATGCATAAACAAACATTTGTATACCCTGCATGTTGTACATGTATTAAAGCTCTGAACATATCACTGAACTTGTAAGGCATGAAATCCAAAACCCATTATTTATCCAGGTATATTCCTGTACATGTATTGGTATGAAGCTGTACATAATACAAGATGGGTACATGATTACATTAGACACATAGTACTTTAATGGAAAGATTGTTTTTAAAACATGTACTATAACCCCTATGGATATTACACATGGAAAACATTGTGCAAGTATGGTGTCGCCCAGGAAATTAAAAATGGCAAGTGTTGAACATTTACAGCAATGCAAGTATTAAACATTCCCAGAAAAAAAAAACATTTATCAATGAATATCAATTATTGTTCCTTTATGTTAAGTGACCTGTAAATTTGAGTTGTGTATTTCTGAACTGAAACCAATTTGATATCTTTGCACCATGTGAGATTAGTATCTTTGTCAAGCAATTGCTGAATAAACCAAATAAAAATATATAATAATGAACTTACAGATGAAATTCCCTAAACGTAGAAAGAGAATTAAAAGTAGGTGTCCAGAAAGTGACACCGATGTCATGTAAGGGAATGGAACATTGCAATATGTGAGTATGATGATCAAGGTTATGTAATCACCAAGATGATTCAGAAATAAGTTCCCTATTTCAGGACACATGAAATCAACAAATAACTTTGGCATAAACATTTGGCACTATCACATGAAGAAACATGAAATAAAACATTAATCAGTTACTAGTTATGAAAATATCAATAGAGTACCGAAGTGGTGTCATCATATGAGCATGTTGTCAAGACAATTGGCTCTAAACGGACTCACTCCAGTGAGAGGTCTAGCAGTCCGATATTGTATATCGGGCTAGTGTCGGGCATTCCAAATTACAGTCCCCGCTGTGATCACCCCTGCTTGCTCTACCTGCATTGTTTAGAGCTAGTTGTCTTGACAATAATGCTCAAATGACGTCACACTTCCGTACTCTATTGCAACATTTCATGGCAATAACATTTACTTATATTTCACATTCCTGGCTTTCAGGTTGTCACACATCCATCAATTTTGCATGGTAAGTAGCATAATTTGTAAAAGCTCAAAATAGATTTATATATTTTCCTGATGTTTTCACTGTCTTTACAAACATTAATGTATCTCTTGGACCCTGATTTCTTTTAAAGAAACGAGAGGTTAGCAAACTAGTATATCAACAGAATTTTGTTTTCTCTACAGCAGCGGACAAATTTTACCCAAATTATCATTGCATAAAGTCTTAAGCACATAACACACATCAATCACATAAAATTACCAACAAAAGCACCACAGAAATCCAAAATAATTCTACAAAACATGTTTTGTAACTATATTCATACAATGTAATGAACATAAACATCAAACAATCAAGTAATTAATAATAAATAATTAAGTAATGGACAATTGCAAAGTTTAAGACCATTCTAGACTGTGTACACAATAAACAGCCATAAACATGAAAAGCTTCATTAATAATCTCCATAATTCTCACAGATTCACAAATTCAGATTTAAATGAATAATGGAAATATAGATATTTTCCATCAAAAACAAAATCATGATTTAAAACAGATCAAACATTTAGTGTTTGAATATTGCACAAAATATATATATATAGAGAAGCCCTACACACCAACGCTACATTATAACATGATAGACTACACAGAGCAAATATGTACAGATCTCAGCCAAAGTATTAACTTTTACATGTTTGTCTTTCTGATCAACAGAAACTATGGAATGATTCATTACCATTCAGTCAAAGAGATGTGTAAACAAATCAACAGTCAACATCTTCAAAGTTAACTGGGGTCAATCTCATATATTAATGAAATGTTACCAGGCCTGTTGGTTGCTTTACATTCAGCTACATGCATTTCGGTAACTTGCTAGGCTAGTAGGCTTTCATGAATATGGCCCCTGATCTACTATACAGGAGTTATTAGCCACATTAACGTATAGATACTAGAACCCCAGCCAAACTAGTGCTACAGCTACAGCACATCTCTTCTCAGAATGGGTGAAATTGGTGGCTCCTGGCTCTACAGTTCTACATGTGGATGTTTGTGGTGAGCGGTGTCTGTGGGGGGTGGAGCAGCCTGTTCCCCCTGGGGTGGGGTGGTCCTCTCCTCCCGCCCCGCCCCCCTCTGGCTGGCTGCCTCAGGGTGACTCAGGCCTCGCCGCCCAGACCCAACGTGGTCCTCGTCCTCCATCAGCTTCAGGTAGTCGTAGGGTGCCACCAACGGCCGCCACTCACGGTCAACCAAGGCTGCACACAAGGGCAGGAGAATAGATGGGAAAATTACTGAAGGGAATCAGGAATAGTGCTTTGTAAGGACAGGTTGTCTTCAAAAACAGGTAGAATTCCAAACATAAAGTGTCAGAATGGTGATCCCAGATTTGACTGACTCCTGATTCATTTTCTGTAGTGGATTGCTACATAGAACTGGTTGCATTATAGACAGAAGAAGACTTTAACAAGGAGAGTTTGCAAGTTAAAGACAGGGTAGCCAATTTGCAAAAGTCATGAAACTCGGCAGGAATCTGCAGTTTGCCCTAATTATAATGTGTACAAAATCTCACAGTCATATCTTTACAAACTTTTCAGGAACAGTTACAAACTATCCCTGTTGCATCTGAAACGTAGTGACCATGGTCTACATTCATAAACAGTGGAGCCTGAGATCAAATGCACAGTGATTGCAATCAAATGCAATCAGCTCCATACATTGACTGAAGTCTGACTGCGTTTGATCAGCTGTGACGTTGCTCGCGGGCCCAACTGTACTGTGCAGCAAATTTCACGGTATCCCTTTACAATGTGCCGCTTGCCTCAACGCATCACTATGTGGTGCAAAATGCCATGATGTGTGCTATTGTTTATTGCAGTCTCTGGTCTCTAAGCTACAGGACGACCCTTCCAAAACCTACTTGTAATCTATCAATCGATATAGTTCTGCTCAAATTCCGTTTCCAGTTCTATAATAGGGGGGAGTTTTTTTACATAATTTTCTTCCACTTTCCATAGTTTTCTCAAAATGTTATTATTTTGACCTGCAAAGGGGGCTTCCTCATCTTTAATGCACTGCATTGTGAAGTAGATCTTGATTGTAATCATACCTCTAGCTTCTGAGCACTGTTTGTCTCCCTGCTGTGTAGCCTGGAGCTAGGTTTAAGGTTAGGGTTAGGATTGGGTGTGATCATACCTCTAGCTTCTGAGCACTGTTTGTCTCCCTGCTCTGGAGCTAGGTTTAAGGTTAGGGTTAGGATTGGGTGTGATCATACCTCTAGCTTCTGAGCACTGCTTGTCTCCCTGCTGTGTAGCCTGGAGCCAGGCGGTGAGGTGAGGCACGGATGGGTCACTGCTGTGAGGGAAGCGACACACCTCCCCTGCTGCATGGTCAAGCATCACCACGATGGACTGGCCAGAGGTCCGCAACAGACCGTAGGTGGACATTGCCTGGAAGCCCACGGAGCTCTCCTCAGACCTACCAGGGAAGACATGTTTCAAGTTGAAAATCACCATATTGATTGTGTTAAATGAACTCTCTACTTATAAACATATATGACATATACATTACTTGTCTCAATATGAAGAAAAAATAAAGAAAAACGCTTCAATTAAATATGAACTGTTTCCTCAAATGTATATGAAAGTTTTTTCATAGCTGAGGTAATCATGTCCTTGTCATTTTGATTTTACTTCTGAATGTGTGAACCAAGAGAGCAAAAGAGACAGGTGGGGAGAGAGAGAGAGAGAGAGAGAGAGAGAGAGAGAGAGAGGGAGGGAGAGAGAGAGAGAGAGAGAGAGAGAGAGAGAGAGAGAGAGAGAGAGAGAGAGAGAGAGAGAGAGAGAAGGGGGAATGCCAAGGTTAAAAACTGAGACTTACGAATCCATATAGCATAGGATGAACTGGTGATAGTTTTCACTTGTTGCTATTTGTCTGAGTGAGTGAGCTGCTTTCTCCGAGATGGGATCACCAGTATGGAAGAGAATGACAAAGGGTTTCTGGAGAGACAGGTACCTGGGCATAGAGGCTGCAGTCAGCTCAGGCTGGGTGGACACAGACAGAAGAAAATATGTGGCTCTATCAATTGATATGAACATGTGGTGATGACTAGCAAGCTTGTTATACAATGACATGGTAAAGCTGGCACATTCAATTGCTTCTCTAATCAAACAATACTTGGATCCTTATACTGATTAGGTTTTAGTGTAAATGAAAGTGAGTGCAACCCAACTCAACATGGCAGTATTCATTCTAAGTGTTTTACTGCTGTCCTATATGACTTTGTATGCTTACATACATGTACACCATCCATTTGATGCACTTTATTACAAAATAGAGAATTAAATGAAAAACATTGAAATTTAATTTGTATTTTATGAGTAATGGGAGGATAGAGAATTCAGCCATTGGCTGCGCATTAGCCATTGGCTGAATTGCGTAATATGAGAGGCCGTTCCGCGCGCAATCGCCATCTTTAAAAGCTGATGACTACTGTGAAAAATTATTTCGAGATAAAATAGATCTTGTATAAGCCACATTTAAGGCTGTTCAGAGTAAGGGAGGGAGCGGAGGGTGCTGAATTCTCTATCCTCCCATTACTCATAAAATACAAATTAAATTTCAATGTTTTTCATTTAATTCTCTATTTTATCTCGTAATGTACGGTAGAGAATTCAGCCATTGGCTGCGCATTAGCCATTGGCTGAATTGCGTAATATGAGACTTCAAAGATTTTCACAGTAGTCATTTTCCACAGAAGTATATTGTCAGAGAAAGTTTTTGGGCAACTGTACCTATGTTTACAGGACTGAATCTTGTCCCTTCCTAGAGGTTTGTTGTCCCAGAACTGCTTGTCCAAAAGATGTTGCCTGGGACGCCGGTTTCAGGTAAAAATTCCTGAACGTGGATTCATTTTTCCACCCAGCATGTTTGAGAATGTCTGCTATTGGAAAGTGATTCCTCTTGGCAGATGAGGTTGCCGCCGATCTCGTTGAATGTGCTTTGAAGAGATCGGTGTCGATACCTGATGCTCTCAACACAGTTTTTATCCATCGAGCGATGGTTTGCTTTGATGCCTTCCCATGGGGTTGCTTGTAGGTGACAAATAGTGCGTTCACCTCCTTCCTCAATGTGCATGTTCTGTTAATGTATTCTTTAACATAGTGTACAACACAGAGTTTCTTATCCTCGGGAAAGGCTTTCAGTGTTACTTTCACTCCCACATTCCCAGGTTGACTCTGCTTTATCAAATCAGCCACTGCTATTTCCACACAATCTTTGGACACCTTCACATTGTCAAGGGTTAGGTATGAAAGTGTTTGCACTCTTTGGGCAGAAGTCAACGCTAGTAAAAAACATACTTTGTGTGTCAGTTGACACAGCGAAATCTTATGAGCTGGAGTTACTTGTCTGAGGTAGCTCAGCACCTTGCCCACATCCCATATGAAGCTGTATCGCGGAGTGGGTGGTCGGAGATTAAAAATGCCCCTGAAGTACCGGCAAATCCAAGGGTGTGTAGAAATGGTGTATTTCTCGTCCCGTAGAAGAACAACTGATGCTAGTGCGCTCCTTGATGTATTCAAGGTGCTGTAGCTTGCTCCATTTTTGTACATAGAATTAAAGAACGCAAACAAATTTCCCACCTTCGTATGGGTCCAACATAAGTGACGCTCATGACAAAACCTTTGCCACTTCCTAATATACACCATATACTGCTCCTTGGTGGATTTCCTCCAAGACGCTGCCATTATATCAGCAGTCTCCTCCGTCATTCCTTGAGCTATGAAATGTTTGCTCCAACCCTGCAACATAAGAGGGAGAGATGGTTAAGTGGATGGGGTCTACCTGTAATGGGTTGGGTTAACAACTGGTGTTTTCGCAATACCCAGGGCTCCTCCAATAGCATGTTACGTAGTACGGTATACCAGGGCTGTGTTGGCCAATTTGGCACTATCAAAATCCCCCTAGCGCCATCTTGTCTGATTTTTTGGAGACACTTTGCAACCAAGCTAAAAGGGGGAAACGCATAAAATACTAGGGGTCCCCAGTCAATAGTGAATGCGTCTACTGCCCATGCCCCCGGATCTGGTCTCCAGGAGACGTATGTTGGGAGCTGGGCATTCAGTCTGGTGGCAAATAGGTCTACGTTTGGTAACCCATACCTCTGCACTATCTCCTTGAATATTGTCTTGTCTAGCATCCATTCTATATTGTCATTGAATTTCCTTGACATCGTATCAGCTTCTGTGTTCTTAGAGCCCGCTAAGTGAGATGCTGTTATCCAAATTTGTCGTCTACTGCACCAATCCCAAATTTGCAACGCCATTTCGTTACATGCTTCAGACTTGACGCCGCCCATGTTATTCAAGTATGTCACCGCTGTGGTGTTGTCTAATCTCAACAGTATATGTGCATCTCTGACATTTGAACAGAAGCTTTTGAGTCCCAAACCGGCTGCTAGCATTTCCAGATAGTTTATTTCATTACCTGCTGCTCTTGCTAATTCTTGAGCATTCCATCTACCCCCTGTCTTGGATTGCAGGTCTGTGGCACCCCAACCTTGTCCACTAGCATCTGTTCTTAATTCTTTTGATACTTTCCCTGGGTACAGGGGTTTAGACACGAGATGTGCATGGGATGACCACCAAACTAGTTCCGCCTTGGCTCTATTTGATAGGCTCATATGTCTATCGAAATGTCCTTTCTGTTTTCTCAGGGCTCTGATTTTTTCCCTTTCCAGCTGCCTGTAATGCAAGGGGCCGTACTGAGATGCTGGTAAGGCAGCCACAATCTTCCCAATGACTTTAGCTACCTCCCGGATACTAGGTTTGTTATTAGCAAGTAAGGATCGACATGCATCTTGAATGTCATTGCTTTTACTGGCTGGGAGGGTGATTCTCATTTCAGATGTATTTAAATGGAAACCCAGAAATTCAATCTCACGGGATGGTTCAAGTACCGATTTCTCTGAGTGAATAATGAACCCTAGACTAGTCAAAAGGTCAGTGGTGGCTTGCACTGCTGAGCGAGTGTCTGCTATATTGTTCCCAATTATCAGTGTGTCGTCCAAGTACGACAAAACTGTGTGCCCCTGTTGTCTTAGTAAGGCAAGCACTGGTTTCAGTATTTTGGTGAACAGTCTTGGGGCGGAAGATAAGCCATTTGGCAAAGCTTTGAACTGCCACAATTGGTTTCTCCATACGAAGCGGAGATATTTACGAGAGTCTAAGTGAATGGGAATTGTGTAGTATGCATCACGGAGGTCTACTGAAGCCATATAACATCCTTTTGAGAGGAGTAGAATACCAGATTGAATATTATCCATTTTAAAGTGTTGGTACTGAACACTTTTGTTGAGTTCGGACAGGTCAAGAATTAATCGGACTCCTCCGTTCTTTTTTGGTCTCGTGAAAACCTCTGAAATGAATTCCCCTTCTTCATGGGCACATTTTTCAATGACCTGTTTTTCTTCCAGAACAAGAATCTCATGGTCAATCTTGGCTGTTTCTTCAGCATTCCGCTTGTAAGAATGCAGAGGTTTTTCTCGAGAAGGGGGAAATTTTTCTGGGTCAAATTCTATTATATAGCCATGAACTGCTTGAATAATGTGCGAGTCTCTCGTGATATTTTCCCAAGCAGAGAAAAATGGCTTCAGACGACCTCCGACGACAGCTGGTGTTGTAACTAGATCGTTATCCATGTTGTGTTCATAGTCACCTACCTGTTCTATTTCCTCCCCTGGCTTTGGCTCTGCCTGTGGTAGGTTGGCTGCTTGTTGCCACCCTCCCTTGCTGCTGTCGGTGTGTAAGTGTGAGGAGGATCTCGAGGTCTCCCCCTCCAAGCCTTCCCTAAAAAAGGCTGTGCAGGTGAACCGGCCATGGGGTTGGAATGTGATGTTCGGCGGTCATAACCCCTCCCCGACGGGCGGGTGAACCCAGTCGACGTGTATTGACGGCGAGATGTCACATCCGGTTTCTTGTACGGCTGGAACCGTGATTGCTCTCGTGTGAAGCGTGATTTCATCATGCCTGACATTGTTTTCCTTTGTTCTTGGATCTCTTTCACTTGACGCCCCAGGTCATCTCCAAACAAGTACTTTGTCACTTTGTGAGAGGGCTTGCACAGGTGGTGGAAATTTGAGTTCATGTCAGGCTTTATGCTGTCCTTTCTCATGCAGTTGAGGGAGAAGTTTGCATCGCAGAGAAAAGCCATAGCATCCTGCTGAGCTTCAGACAAGGTTGCTGGAAGGGTACGAGCAAGTGCGTTTATTCCTTTCAAGAGGGATGATTGGATCATTTGAAGTTTCAGATCCCTGTGTCTCGTCCCCGTCGAGATGTTCTCCCAGATAGTGCTGTTCACTTTAGGGGTTTCTAGACATGTGCAGTTAGATGGGCAGGGGTAGCGAGTTGCTGCTTCGTCGAGAGATTTCTGGTCAAGTTTTTGTCCCATCATATACACAATGGTGTCCGCGACATCCTCATCTAGTGGTTCTCCTATCCCGGACGGAGCCACGAATTTCTGAGCCATTCGTGGTATCTTGAATTCTGGCCGTTTGTCTTTCTCTGCCTCCTGTAGGCCTACGTCCGAAAACAAGCTGACCGCGTCATCGCGGTTTGCCGATAGGAAATCAGCCACGCTGCGATTATCCGCCAAATCTATGACGGGTGGTGAGCTGCTTCCCCTTTGTGTGTCGCAGTCGCCATAATCACTAAAACAGTCCCGCGGCGTGTTGGCATGTTGTTCTCCATGATGAGGAGTGCTCAAAGTCTCGATCATTTTTTCGAACATTGACTCGAGTTTCCCGATGCGGGACATAACCTCCGTGCTATTTTCCGCTGTAGTCACAGTCGGGTTGGGAGCGGTAGCAGCTGGTGCGGGCGGGTTCGGCTGTGCCTTCCCCGAAGCCGCGGGGCGGGATGCCTTAGGCCTCCTGCCGCTAGACAGAGTTTTGTCTGCAGCCTTCTTCTTTGCTGCCGGAGCTGGGCTGGCCTTAGGCTCACACAGCTCGGTATCTTTATTGGCTTTTGCCTTCTCCGATTTGTCAGCTGGTTTATCCATGCTGAGAACGATAGTCACGCTTGTAAGAGAGCACGAATTCAGTTCCGTATTTCCGCAGATTTCGATGATATTTTCCGATTTTTCGGTCAGATAAAAATCGCTTCGCGATCGAACATTGCGCTGGAACGAAGATGGCGATTGCGCGCGGAACGGCCTCTCATATTACGCAATTCAGCCAATGGCTAATGCGCAGCCAATGGCTGAATTCTCTACCGTACATTACGAGATAAAATGTCTTATTTGGAACTATAACAAAAACAAGTTGTGTTATGAATTTGAAAAAGATGCTTTTTTAAGCTCTTGCTTGAGCTAAATGATGACTACTAGTAAGGGTTGAAGAGCGCTTTGGACTTAGTTTCTCACCAGGATGGGCAGACTAGCATCTCTGACAAACTTCTCCAGGTTGTCTTGAGTCCAAGCCTTCTTGAAGCTCTGTTGAGGGTTGTGAGGATCGGTCCATCGATACATAGTGACTGAAGGCTGGCTGTCTGTCAGGGAAGCTTGCCTGGGAGAGAAAAACACATCAACAATCCTACATGTCAATCAGTGATCAGTCCATCGATACATGGTGACTGAAGGCTGGCTGTCTGTCAGGGAAGCTTGCCTGGGAGAGAAAGACACATCAACAATCCTACATGTCAATCAGTGATCAGTCCATCGATACATGGTGACTGAAGGTTGGCCGTCTGTCTGGGAAGCTTGCCTAGGAGAGAAAGACACATCAACAATCCTACATGTCAATCAGTGATCGGTCCATCGATACATAGTGACTGAAGGCTGGCCGTCTGTCAGGGAAGCTTGCCTAGGAGAGAAAGACACATCAACAATCCTACATGTCAATCAGTGATCAGTCCATCGATACATTGTGAAGGCTGGCCGTCTGTCTGGGAAGCTTGCCTAGGAGAGAAAGACACATCAACAATCCTACATGTCAATCAGTGATCAGTCCATCGATACATAGTGACTGAAGGCTGGCCGTCTGTCAGGGAACCTTGCCTAGGAGAGAAAGACACATCAACAATCCTACATGTCAATCAGTGATCGGTCCATCGATACATTGTGACTGAAGGCTGGCCGTCTGTCTGGGAAGCTTGCCTAGGAGAGAAAGACACATCAACAATCCTACATGTCAATCAGTGATCGGTCCATCGATACATAGTGACTGAAGGCTGGCCGTCTGTCAGGGAAGCTTGCCTAGGAGAGAAAGACACATCAACAATCCTACATGTCAATCAGTGATCAGTCCATCGATACATTGTGAAGGCTGGCCGTCTGTCTGGGAAGCTTGCCTAGGAGAGAAAGACACATCAACAATCCTACATGTCAATCAGTGATCAGTCCATCGATACATAGTGACTGAAGGCTGGCCGTCTGTCAGGGAACCTTGCCTAGGAGAGAAAGACACATCAACAATCCTACATGTCAATCAGTGATCGGTCCATCGATACATTGTGACTGAAGGCTGGCCGTCTGTCAGGGAAGCTTGCCTAGGAGAGAAAGACTCATCAACAATCCTACATGTCAATCAGTGATCAGTCCATCGATAAATTGTGACTGAAGGCTGGCTGTCTGTCTGGAAAGCTTGCCTAGGAGAGAAAGACACATCAACAATCCTACATGTCAATCAGTGATCAGTCCATCGATACATTGTGACTGAAGGCTGGCCGTCTGTCTGGGAAGCTTGCCTAGGAGAGAAAGACACATCAACAATCCTACATGTCAATCAGTGATCAGTCCATCGATACATTGTGACTGAAGGCTGGCCGTCTGTCAGGGAACCTTGCCTAGGAGAGAAAGACACATCAACAATCCTACATGTCAATCAGTGATCAGTCCATCGATACATTGTGAATGAAGGTTGGCTGTCTGTCTGGTAACCTTGCCTGAAGAGAGAAAGACACATCAACAATCCTACATGTCAATCAGTGATCAGTCCATCGATACATTGTGACTGAAGGCTGGCCGTCTGTCAGGGAACCTTGCCTAGGAGAGAAAGACACATCAACAATCCTACATGTCAATCAGTGATCAGTCCATCGATACATAGTGACTGAAGGCTGGCCGTCTGTCAGGGAAGCTTGCCTAGGAGAGAAAGACACATCAACAATCCTACATGTCAATCAGTGATCAGTCCATCGATACATTGTGACTGAAGGCTGGCCGTCTGTCTGGGAACCTTGCCTGGGAGAGAAAGACACATCAACAATCTTACATGTCAATCAGTGATCAGTCCATCGATACATTGTGAAGGCTGGCCGTCTGTCAGGGAAGCTTGCCTAGGAGAGAAAGACTCATCAACAATCCTACATGTCAATCAGTGATCAGTCCATCGATACATTGTGAAGGCTGGCCGTCTGTCAGGGAAGCTTGCCTAGGAGAGAAAGACACATCAACAATCCTACATGTCAATCAGTGATCAGTCCATCGATACATTGTGAAGGCTGGCCGTCTGTCAGGGAAGCTTGCCTAGGAGAGAAAGACTCATCAACAATCCTACATGTCAATCAGTGATCAGTCCATCGATACATGGTGACTGAAGGCTGGCTGTCTGTCTGGGAACCTTGCCTAGGAGAGAAAGACACATCAACAATCCTACATGTCAATCAGTGATCGGTCCATCGATACATTGTGACTGAAGGCTGGCCGTCTGTCTGGGAAGCTTGCCTAGGAGAGAAAGACACATCAACAATCCTACATGTCAATCAGTGATCAGTCCATCGATACATTGTGACTGAAGGCTGGCCGTCTGTCAGGGAAGCTTGCCTAGGAGAGAAAGACTCATCAACAATCCTACATGTCAATCAGTGATCAGTCCATCGATAAATTGTGACTGAAGGCTGGCTGTCTGTCTGGAAAGCTTGCCTAGGAGAGAAAGACACATCAACAATCCTACATGTCAATCAGTGATCAGTCCATCGATACATTGTGACTGAAGGCTGGCCGTCTGTCAGGGAAGCTTGCCTAGGAGAGAAAGACACATCAACAATCCTACATGTCAATCAGTGATCGGTCCATCGATACATTGTGACTGAAGGCTGGCCGTCTGTCTGGGAACCTTGCCTGGGAGAGAAAGACACATCAACAATCCTACATGTCAATCAGTGATCAATCCATCGATACATTGTGACTGAAGGCTGGCTGTCTGTCTGGAAAGCTTGCCTAGGAGAGAAAGACACATTGACAATCCTACATGTCAATCAGTGATCAGTCCATCGATAAATTGTGACTGAAGGCTGGCTGTCTGTCTGGGAACCTTGCCTGGGAGAGAAAGACACATCAACAATCCTACATGTCAATCAGTGATCGGTCCATCGATACATGGTGACTGAAGGTTGGCTGTCTGTCTGGTAACCTTGCCTGAAGAGAGAAAGACACATCAACAATCCTACATGTCAATCAGTGATCAGTCCATCGATACATTGTGAATGAAGGTTGGCTGTCTGTCTGGTAACCTTGCCTGAAGAGAGAAAGACACATCAACAATCCTACATGTCAATCAGTGATCGGTCCATCGATACATTGTGACTGAAGGCTGACTATCTGTCTGGGAAGCTTGCCTAGGAGAGAAAGACACATCAACAATCCTACATGTCAATCAGTGATCAGTCCATCGATACATAGTGAAGGCTGGCCGTCTGTCAGGGAAGCTTGCCTAGGAGAGAAAGACACATCAACAATCCTACATGTCAATCAGTGATCGGTCCATCGATACATAGTGACTGAAGGCTGGCTGTCTGTCAGGGAAGCTTGCCTAGGAGAGAAAGACACATCAACAATCCTACATGTCAATCAGTGATCAGTCCATCGATACATAGTGACTGAAGGCTGGCCGTCTGTCAGGGAAGCTTGCCTAGGAGAGAAAAACACATCAACAATCCTACATGTCAATCAGTGATCGGTCCATCGATACATTGTGACTGAAGGTTGGCTGTCTGTCTGGTAACCTTGCCTGAAGAGAGAAAGACACATCAACAATCCTACATGTCAATCAGTGATCAGTCCATCGATACATTGTGACTGAAGGTTGGCTGTCTGTCTGGGAACCTTGCCTGGGAGAGAAAGACACATCAACAATCCTACATGTCAATCAGTGATCGGTCCATCGATACATTGTGACTGAAGGCTGGCCGTCTGTCAGGGAAGCTTGCCTAGGAGAGAAAAACACATCAACAATCCTACATGTCAATCAGTGACATGCAGAATACATAAAAATACATTAATAAAATGAGACACATTATGCAAACGTGATTATTTTACAAATATTGATAACTTATACTATGAACATGTTCTTTTGAAAGACAAATTTTAAAAGACACAAAATTTGAAAGGGACCCTTTGAAATGTTGTCCATGTAACATGAGACTATGTTCATAGTATTAAACACTATGCCTGCACTGTATGTACTGCCGGTATTCTTAGACATAATCAGAGAACAGAATGAACATTTTGTGGAAGTTTGAATGAAAGATCTTACACCTGCTACTACATTCTGGTTAATAATGTTCCAGTACACATATAAACGTCAATCTTGTTTACAATATAAAATACCAAATGATGCGTGTGCTCTGAATATGGCATTTGAAGTAACGATGAGGAGCACAGAACAGCTTGCAAACTTACATCTCGTCAGCACACTTGGCAGTACACACTCCCAAAAGATGCTCACTTCTCAGGTCTTGGGCTACTTGTAGGAACACTGCTTTCTCTGTTTGGAGGAAAGGAAGATTCATGATAGCTGGAACATGTAGACCTATCTTGTATATGAAGAGCTTGTTTGCAAAGGGGGTTAGATACACTGTAGACCATTCCGAGAAAATCTATTTTTTTATTCTCCCATATTGCAAGATTCTTAGGCGGTACTAAACTGTCATGATATATTACCCTACCATGTGAACACAAAATTGGGTATAAAAGAAATTTTCCTGTCTTCTTTCCAAAAATTACCTTTGTGGATCTAGCCCCTTTTGCAAACAAACTGAAATGGATCTTACTCCTTTTGAAAAAGAAGTGATTTTTCTTTGCCATTTTTGTTCATGGGAATTTCAACTTTTCTTTGGTATCATCTTATAGACCTACTATAACTCTATACATTGAGACACAAAAAATCAAATTTGATGAAAAATGGATCTAACCCCTTTTTCAAATGAGCTCTTCATTTCAGAAACTAAAGCTGATAAGTAGTGCATTCAATGTACTCGTCTAGCAATTACAAGGTGACTTTACTCTTTTGCCAGGAATTATCATAGCCTTTCAGTTGGAAGCTTTTGGATCACTGTAGCGATTGTGAAAGTAACAAAATGTAAGCTGATTCATAATTTAGTACTCTTAAATCCGATACATGAGGTTTTTTACAATAAAAACCACCATTTTTGGCACCCCACAATATACACTGTATGTTATAATCAATGCGGTCTATTATCAAGGTGACTTGCTCATAAAGACTGATTAACCAATATACCTTCTCATGTGCTGCTTTGTTTGAAACCAAGAAGTAAAATGATTTAGACAACCACAGGTGGCACATTTCGGGTAACATACATACAAATATATATGAGGGGCCGATACAAACCTTGTGAGAACTTTGATGGGATGATGGCGAGAGTGAAGCTGCTGAGGAGATCTTTGGCCCACTGAGCTGGAAACGACCCCTGGATAAGCTCCCCAACCTGAGCAGCACTCTCAAAGAACACAGGGCTGGCTAGCTTCAGTCTGAAGAATTAAACATAGTACACCATTTTAATGAAAAGCTTCACATATCATGCTTCCATTAAAGACTGGATGTCTCTTTTGCAGGTCAATTTTTTACTTTTTTTGTGTAAAAACCACAGAAGTTGGAAGAAGATACTGCTTTGGAACTTTTCTCCCAATAGTAGAACTAGAAACTGATGTTATACAAATTTATAGCAATCAGTATATTGCGAGGTTTTTGGCAGGTCATCCAAAACCTATAGCCTATAGAGACCGGAGACCGCATTGCGCTATGGTCAGCATCCATCCGCTTCCTGGTGCATGCGTTCAATGGGAGTAAGGCTTGCATCGTGCACTGAGAGGGACAATACGATTATGAATGTAGACTATGTTTGCTACGGTTTAAACATAAACAAGGATAGTTTTCCATTTCTCCTGAAAATATTTTTTAAACTACAGTTGCGAGATTTCAAACACCTCATTGTTAGGGTATACTGCCGATTCCTGCCGAGTTTCATGACTTTTGAATAGGGGACACCCTGTCTTTCATACACTTTCAATGTCTTATATATAAATAAGTGATATAATGATACTGAAAATACACAGTAAACATTTTAAATGGTGACCATTGATGGATGTGATAGTTTTATAGAGCCAATAGTAAATATCAGTATTTACATATTTATATCACGTACTCTCTGATATCTAAAACGATATATGAAACTGAGAAAGCGAGAGAAAAAACTTGTTTCACTCACAGGACAAAACTTTCCAAGATGCTTTGCTTGTTGAGGTTCCCTCCAAACTCTATGCCGTCATACTCCCCCTTAAACATCTTGACAGTGGGATAGACCGTCACATTGTTCTTGTCACATACATCTGGCCAGTCGGAGCATTCCACTCGAGCTAGGGGGGAGTCCTTGTAGTCACTGTCAAAGATGGACATGATGCTCTCTGCAGCTAACTGGTAGGGTTCAAGAAAAGCCAGTGATCTTGGGTTCCCTATAGAGAGAATTGGTCAAAAGAGTGAAAAGGAGAATGCATTTATCAAGCAGAAATCACATATTCAGGTAAAAGGGACTAACCAAATTGTAACATATGATATTGGATTGTCACTTCAATTAAAAAACGGGACAGATCAGATCTATGAGAGCTTCGTAGATATTGGTATCCATAAATGTGCTATTGCAGAATAATCATCATTAAGAAGTGACCTTTATTATCCAAAGTGAATTTCCTTCTAGCACATTCTGCTATAGAGCTCTGTTTGAGCAGAGGTTTCCCTGGCTAAGGAAAATGCCCACCACCAGGGTTCAAGGATGCAGTATGTCTCATACTTACACAGCATAGTAAACAACACACCGGTCAGGTGGGTGTTTGCTGTGAATTGTGGGAAGGTGACGTCTGTCAGCGATGGTACAATGGACTCCTCTGAGTAGAAGCTTGACCTTAGGTGGACAACGGCTTGTTGCACGCGGTCATCTTGCTGCTCAATGTCTGTGAACACCAGAGAAAGGAAAACACTTGTAATCAAACATCTGATACCCCCCTACCCCCCTTCTCCACATCAGAAATAAACCATCCTGATAATACACTGGGTTCAGAGCCATGTTTACATAATTGATTCACCAGATATTCAGATTTCTTATCTTTCATTTAATAGTGATATTAAGACAGGATAGCCAGTTCACCTTAAGTTTGGATTCCAGTGGTCCCTATTTTGCACAATTCACAACAAACCGAATAACATATTACATACATAGAAAGAAGGAACCAATTGTGCAGTAGTCTCCTCTCTCACACTTTAGTCATCACCACAAGAAAGGTTAACAGTTTTTTCAAATGCTAATTGAAAGATACCATAACAAGGCTAATGGGATAATCCCATTGTATTCCCTTCACAAGTTGAAACATTTTTCATTTTTGCGAATAGCATCATCTTACTTTAAATTAAAATTGGCAATCTAATGTCTAAATTGTCGGATGTTTGTTTTTTTTAATGTCAAAATCTGTGTTCAGTTCTTACCAGAGATTTCACTCTCATCTTCGATTTGATAGTCTTCCTCCTTTGGTATTGTGTCTTGAAGGTAGCTGAAGATACTATGGATGTGCAAATTAACAAAGGCTCTCAGGCCGGCGGAATCCTTGACATCATCAGCAAAGAAATCCTGCAGTGAGAGGAATGGTCAAAGTCACAGGAAGCCAAGAAGGGCTGAAGACATATGTTCTAGTTCTCAACCCTGTTATTCTACTGTTGGAGTGGATTGTGATGAGGCAAAGCCCAGGAACGGTTGGATTAACACATATGTGGCGGGTGACTGTCTGACTGTACAATCTCCTCCCATTATTTTATAGTTAGACCCTCCTAAAGTGGAGCAGAGTTAACATCTTAGGCTAACTTTGGGCACAGCTAAGTGACTGACCATTGGGTCCTTTATAGACTGTCAAATCTTCTCCACACAGTTTGGGCTCACATATTCATACTCTTTCACACTTATATATATCATTGTCTGAAACTTATCCCTCAATAATGTATATTTCTATCAATCAACCAGGAGAGCCTCTCCAACAAGATTCCATTTTTTTAGGTAATTTTTTACGTGATTTTTTTAGGTGATTTAGGTGATCTGTGGGCTCATGAGCTTCTTCGGTTTGCATCTTATCTATATCACATTGTCATTTTTTTGTTTATCATGATTCTGTATATGGGCAATTCCACAGGTTTGGTTAAAGTTGTGTAACACAAGTAACCAAAGCTTCTTTATTTTATATTCTGTTCAAGTTTAGCAGAAATTGTGTAAATAATTATTTAGGAAGCAAACAGTCCACCTTTCCATGACACGCAATATCCTCAGCATAGAAACTTCTTTTTCAATCAAATAAACAAGCTTTGGTTACTTATGTTACACGACTTTAACCAAACCTGTGGAATTGCCCATATCACAATTCTTCCTGTGAATGGAATAAACATATGAATACGAAGCATCAAGCCTTGTGGATCACTCACTTCAGTATGTCCTCTGAGAACAAAGCATGCTGGGATACAGTCCATGTCCTCGGGGAGGAGGGCAGGATCAGAGAGGTTTTCCCTGCAATAAGCAAGAGAAGTTTATGTTACCTCTCTGCATTGTGTTTCTTTCCTCATATAATAAAGGCAAAGAAAGCTCCCAATCACAGAGCCATTTCATAAATATTATGTCAACATTCTTAACGTATCAAACTCTCTCTTTTTTACTCATTTGAATCCACATAGTTCCATGTGGACAGACATCATTGGACTTTCATTACAGATCAATTTAGATTATGAATTAGATTTACTATTAAGTTTCAACTCCTTTTTGATAATCAATTGCTGTGCCATTTCTTTAAATCAGTATACAGTGTTGATATGCAGGGCAATCTAATGCACCAAAATGATGTCAATGAAGCACATACATCTGATGCTGAGATCAATCATTGACATCAGAACTGCTGCTGTTTTCATATCATTGTATGGTTACAGTAGTAATATCTATAAACCACAATCATCGTTCAGCTCAAACTTACTGATCAATCACAACAAATCCCACACTTCCACGGAAGTCATCCTTGGTTGCCATGACAAGATCCAAAGCTTGTTTGTGATTGGTTGGACCTGTGACGGCGTACACTGCCGGTATCCCATGTTCCTCATAAGGGTTGGTTGGCTGATGCTTTGTAACATCAATCTAGAAGAGCAAAGGATTGAAAATTTGTTGTCTAAAAACGTCGTATCATGAGGAAATCAAAACAAAACTCAAGCAATTCAACTGTCACGCAGTCGATAAATATGCCTCCGCCTCTTTGCTAGCTCTAATTAGATTTATTCACAGCAAATCTGTATGTTTGGTGGGCAATGTACCATTGAATTCCTATGTGAAATGAAAATATCATGTTATGTTTTTCCATGTTTAGCCAAGTTTGGCAATGCTCATTGACCTTTGACCTCTTACTACTTTGACTTTCAATCTAATCAGTGTGTCTAAATCCATTCTTGTATCAAGTTTGTTTAAAATGAGCAAATTTTGGCAAAGTTCATTGACCTTTGAGCTCTGAACTTGCAGGGATTTCACCAAAAAATGTCATCAGTCTACCCCCAAAGAGTAATCCATCTTTTCACTATGTTTGGTAGGAATTGTGCTAATTTTGGATTTATTGTGAAAAATATAAAGTTTTGGGCAATTTTTAGCCAATTTTGGCAAAGTTCATTGACTTTTGACCTCTGACTTTCAGAAATTTTACCAAAATATCACCAGTCTACCCCCAAGTAGTGATCTATCTTTGTACCATTGTTTAATGAGAATTTCATCCTGGGATTTGGATTTTAATGTGACAAAGGGCAATTTGGGGCAACTTTTCACAAAGTTCATTGACCTTTGACCTCAATCAGATATTACCTTAATTTTACACACTTTATTAGTTTCATGCAATTCACACACATACCAAGTTTGAAGCAAATCTGGTTAACGGTTCTCAAGATATTGCCTAAACGGATTCGGGACGGACGGACAGACGGACAACCCGAAAACATAATGCCTCCGGCCACTTCATGGTGGAGGCATAAATATTGAATATCCCCCCAATAATTTCCTGACCCCGACGCTAAAACCAGTACAGTGTGATGTTATATTTCCAGAATGATCCTGCCTCCAAAACAATTCAAATATTCAATACTTTGTCAAAGATCTACCCAAAAATAGTGATATCTTTCTTCTCGAATCTCTCTCCTGTAGAAGAGGAATAATTCAAACTGCTTGAGGTACAGCTTCATGGAAATCAAACACAAAGTAAAGTAAAACTTGTTTGTGTACTCTCTGTAAAACTCAGATTTAACAAAATAAAATGACTAGGACGCAATGACAGCCAGCTGAAAAGGAAACAATAGAGCAGTAGTTCCCTCATTCACACTGAAATAATTAGTCACTGCAAGGAAGGTGAACAGTCTTTCAAATGCTCAATGGAGCATACTAGGACAATGCTACCGGGATAGTACCAGCCCGCGCGTTCCAAACACTGAGACAATGTTCACTTTGACCCACCACAGCAGGCTGAGACAGGGTCTTCATCATGAGGGCCAGGCTCTCGGTAGAGACTGGTCCATGGTACTTGGCCCAGGGACAGGCCTGGTCGGAGTCTGAGCCTGGTCTAGCATCTGGTTTAGCGGCCTGGCACTGAAGGACACCAACCTCTGCATCAGGCAGCTGGGACACACTAGGCTTCCTGCAACAAGGACAATGCAAGGAATACAGGATTTCAGGTGAGTGGGGCTACAGTTAAGAGTTCCCTATATCCTGTGACATAGGCGATCATATAGTGCCACAAATCTCTGTCGTGAGTTCTTTGTATCATCTCCATACCATGGCAATCAGCCCTTTGCTCTGCTAACCTGTCTGTCAGACTGCTCATTCCAGTAGTCCTCCTTCTTCACATCCATCTTTCTACATGACCCAAAGATCTCAACTGGCTAATTATTGGCTTAAATATCAGCTCCTTGTCCTCTTTGGTTAAAGACAGCCAGTCCCTTTTTCAGATCACCACAAAACCATCGAAACATTGGCAAAACATATAGAGAAGTGTTAGCAAGCTCTATGTTCACAATTTGAAACTAATACGTAGTGTAAAATTCAAATAATGCACGTAAACAACGTCTGATTAATAGTCTTTACCTCAGGCTCTTAGCAGTTTGTGTTGAAATATCTGCTTTATTGATTAATCTGTCATTAAATTATAAAACGCATTATGAAAAGCATTGTTCTATGGAAGGAATCATCTCCAAATTTTGGTAGTTACTCATAAAATTAGGATTTCACACACGCATAATAACCACATAGATACTGTAACAAAGACTAATACTTTTTTCGTGGTACGAAAAAAGTCGGTTTGAAATTTAACGGCTGAATTTTTTTACATATACAGAAAGTTTCAACATGCTATATTCTTAGAAATGGTCTTGAATCACACTTTCTTCATTTTACGATCGTGATAGACGATTTCAAATTTTAAGCTTGCAAAAGGGACGGACAATCTTTAAGGGCGTCACTGTCGTATACGTTCAGTACATGAGTCTTACCAGACTTTACGAGCACATGCCAAGTCAAATAGAATCTCCCACTTTTATCTGTTCTCATGATGTGGGCAGTCTACAATGTAATTCACCACTTCCTTGGGTACTTCAGTAAATACTATCAAGATACTGAACTGAGAGTTTTGTGATTTCATTTTAAACGATTTGTTAAGAATAAGATAACGACCCCCCAAAATGATGTGAATCAATGTAATATACAGCTTTATGCAGCCCATAACATATTGCAATCACACGGCTCCATGTACTTTAACATTCAATATACTGGACCATGCTTCATATAAGTTTTCAATTATTATGGCTTACCATCAATGGTAACTACCATGGCAACAGGTGTAATAATGAGAGCTCATTGGCTGTTGTCATGGTAGTTACCATTGAAACTCTATATGCAACATGGCCCTGGAGAATCGATGCTTTGTTTGGAGTTGGATGATTCTTTCATTCCCATGCAGGCTGGTGCCAACATGGCAGCTAGCTGCCACCAATGGGCTCTGAGAGAGCAAACTTACTTGCCATCAGCACCATGCAGCAGGTCTCTGTTGGTTGTGGTGATGAATGCATACTGGTGTCTGTAGGCAAAGGCTATCTCCATGAACACTCGGTCACCTACACACCAAGAGCAGATGTTATTGGGGGGAGGGAGGGGGGGGGGGGGGTAAAAGGAAATTCATGACATATTCCTCTCATCGAATGTGATTGATGGCAATGTTTCTAGTTTACAAACAAACCCACATGCTTGTTTATACCCATAGAGCTATATTTAGTAGCTCTATGTATATACCAAATATGAAATATATCAAGCCATAATCAAATTTCAAAGACAATTTTTCTTTATCAAGTCTGAATGTCAATTTGTCTGCGACAAACATTTCACCTCTTCATTATATTTTTATATCATTAATTACACTCCAAAACAGATTTTTCACCATCTGGTATAAGACCAAAAGTTGATAAGACAGTATTAAAGCAGTTGACAACCAACCCAGCACCCATATATCTCAACCTATCCACATTCTTTCAACGGGTCTACAAGAGCCATTTACAGAAGCTCCCTTTTCTTAATGTTTTGTTGGAAACCAGCTCCACCTCATTCCCACTTCCTCCTCTAATCTGACCTCTCCTAATCCATACTGACCTCTCCTAATCCATACTGACCTCTCCTAATCCATACTGACCTTTGATTCCCACTGCAGGGATGTAGCCAGCGATGATGTCTCTCTTTCCCAGGTTAGAGTTCTGTTTTTCCTGCAGGTCAGCTTGGTCTGATATGATGGGTGCATCACTCAGGAGAACAAGACTGCAACAAACATTGTCAAGACATTTAACATGCATCCTCAAGACTGCAACAAACATTGTCCAGACATTTAACACACACTTACATCCCAAATCATACAGTTAGACAGGTGTAATATGAAGTTTGATAAGCAAGTCTGACATTTCCATTATTTTTTAATATAGGGTCAAATCATGACTTTGACATTGTGCTGTAAAAATATCTTCTTCATTCTGAAATTCTGAAATTCATGTTTTAAATATCTGTTCTGAATGCTGAAACAAACATATCAGCTGAGATATCAGAAACTTGAGAAGCATGCCTTGAGGAACATTAGATCATGCAATGACTTACTGGAGAATGTTTGCAACAATGGCATCCACTCCAAACAATGTGTCATAGGGCAGATCCAGTAAGAAGCTTCCATACCTGCAGAGAGATCATAACATCCTTATCACCTGATTATTGGTACCAAGCAGATTATAGAGAAGAGATTAATAATAAGGTCATTCGCAAACCATGAGTCTTGTCTGATTTCGCAATCAATAAACAGTGGCATGTTCAGGGTGGTCCCCAGTGTAGAAAACATGCGGTGCAAACACCACGCGTCAGGTCCAGAAAGTGATTGTGAGCCACGTGTAAATTCACTGCACCATGCGTAAAATCAGTATCAGTCTTATTATTCTTATTGTTTTTGTTTTCTTTGAGCCACGCGTTCCATAGTTGTGTACCACGCGTACAGCACAGATATCTGACAAAAAGTGACATTCTGCTTTTTTGAGCCATGCGTAAAAGATTTTCTGGTGACCACCCTGGGCATGTTGTTTTTCAAATATTTAAAATGGTGCCTAGATGACCTTTGAACTCATCATGCTCATCAACACAATGTGTGGTATTACCCAAGGGTCACTTGTACCAAGTATGAACATAATAAATATAGAAATAAACGAATGAGAGCAAGTTAAACCAAAACTTGAAAAATGAAAATTGAAAAATGATGCACATGGCCTCATATCATTTGACCTTTTGACCCCTAGATGACCTTTGACCTCATCATTCTTGTCAACACACATGTGGTATTTTCTCTTTTAAATGACAAATATGAACATAATTTTACAAATCAAGATCTATGACAGTTTCACTTGTAGGGTCCATGTGAACAATAGCAACCAAAATACACAAATTAGGATATCAGATGCACAATTTGAGAGGGAGGCAAATGAAGAAAAAGAAAGAATCACTGAAATGGGAGAAGAGTAATGAAAGAGAGATAGAGAGAAAAGAGAAAGAGGGAGATTGATTGTTAACCAGAAACATACAGAGAACTCTATGTATACTTCCTTCCTCTTTCACTTGTGCTGGTACTACTGAATAAACAAACACTATTCATTTTTTAACACATATGTGCTTCCATATCTCCCAGGACAAACTACCAGCATTTCTACAAGATTGACTGTCTGCATTAATTCAATACAGGATGCCTGCCAGGTGGCAATTGGATCTCATATCTAGAACAGATTTATCACCAGCTACTGAAAAACAAGGAACTATATATGAATGCTGTGCTACTGTACTATACATCACTGTCACATCATGAGTATCCCTTTCCTTACACAAACTATTACAAGCATTTTGTTACACAGCTTGCTGGGGCCATATGCGTGAAAACTTACTACGGAGTTGGTAACTAAAAATGCAAGCAGCTGAATGCACTTTAGTAACTAATTAGGCTAGTAAGGTTTCATGAATACGGCCCCTGGTATCTTATAATAGCTGCATGTACATAAACCTCCTTATGAAAATCACATTCAAAATCAAATATGACTACTGGTAATTTATTCCTTTATGGATAAAGCCAAAGCAAATTGTGTATACTTCAAAAACTTGATTGGAAGCTAGGGAATGGGTTAACCCTGTGTGTGCCATAAGTGTATCTATCCACCATTAATACACAAAAATCCCATAGAGCAGCATTTGACCTGGCACAAAAAGGGTTAAACAACAAGACATGGACACTGACCAGAGGGCCAGGCGTGGTATTCTAAAAAATTGCCTATCTGAGATAATACAGCGCTGATATTGCTGTATGTTTGTAATATTCCGAAAATGGTTGTATCTCTATTTTATCTTTGAAACCAATCAAAATTTATTTTATTTAGAGGGCTTAGGTTCGTCAACCAATCAAAACTTCTTCTAACGCTCTCAAGCGTAAGCATACATGTCTGTGTACACTCCAGCTCAAAGGAATTGGCATAGGGAAAGGGAAAGGGAAGAAAGGGAAGGAGACGCAGTTTTAAACCGTGGTATATTTTGTCCAGTTCAGCATGAAACACTTATCTTTTTAAGCTAAAGCATCATGTTTCATGCTGAACTTTACACCACAGTTTAAAACTGCGGCTCCTTCCCTTTCTTCATTTTCCCTTTCCCTATGCCAATTCCTTTGAGCTGTAGTGTATTACAGGTGAACTACAAGGAGGGAAAATAAACCATAAGATAAGACAATTTTCAGAATACCACTCCAGGAAGGGAAGGGGGAAGAATTGAATTGAGACATGCATCTAGAATGAAATAGGTGTCTGTTCTCACCTGAAGATGAAGACATTGTTTGAAGCTTTCACGCAGTATTCAGTCACTGGGTCTGACAAACAGTTCACCTGTAACAAAGTTTGACATCAAAATTTGAAAGATTACTTGGCTCATTTTCTTTCATCTAAAATCAACACATAAAGTGATTAACTAAATTGATTGCGTTCTTTCAGATACATGATGTAGTCATCAATTTAGTTTTAGGATCACACTGCAATACCATATCAAATTTGTCCTTCTGCCCCAAATGCACCAAACTCACTACTTTTGTGAGCTTCATAAATAGCCTTTTGTCAAACTTACCGTTCCTAGCAGAACACCAAAGTCCTGTAGATAGATACCAGCATCCCGGAAGTGATTCTGGAATACTTGGTCATATGGCTCAGCTGTAAAAAGAACAGAAAAGCACAGAGTAAAACCGTTACAATAAAATAAATGATGCATTATAATCACAATTCTATTGCAAAGATTTGAGTATGAGTTCGGCCAGAAGTGCAGAATGTTGGTCATGACTATAAGAATCAGCTCGAAATAGCAAAGATAAAAAAAGAAAAGTTAGGTTGAAGTGATAAACATACTACATGTATATTCATCATGCTATAGCAAAGCTTTTAGTAAACATCTCAATGGAATGTGGGTAGGCCATATCCTCAGCTCCAAATAAAATTAAATCAAAGTGAGTATGTGGTCTGTATTGAGGGGTATTTCAAGCCATGTGCTACTCTTCACTCTGGCTCCAGTGTATCAAAATTTATAAAACTAGACCTCGGCTCGAACATCTAACTCTGTAAATTATGAGACTTAAACTCCTTCCATATTTTAAGCTTCCGTTATAGTTCCCAATTGAGGCCAAGGCAAGCCCTGATGCTAGCTAGAAAAGAACAATTATGCCAAAGTGCAAAACAAAAACATACCAAAGTAAGCCTGCTGATTTCTTTTTTTACTGCAGATTGTTTTGACATCCTCATAACTCAGGTCTAACTTACATATTAGTAGACTGGACCATATAGCATTTAGTTTATCAAAAGCCAAAACGTA